>PVIC010009084.1:16568-28445 GCA_004025085.1 Thryonomys swinderianus | reverse complement strand
CAAATTAAATCTTAAAAGGGGCCGGAGATGGAAGGAGAAGGAAAGAAGAAGCAGACAGGAAGTAAAAAAAAAATTAAGATGTGTTATGTACCAAACCTCAAAATGGATGTAATTATTATGTATTGCAAACATGGATTAATACAAATAAAAAAGAAAGTTTTCAACATAGAAACAACAAAAAAGAAATGAGGCTGTGGCTTAGTGCAAGTGTCCTGGGTTTAACCCCAGTACACACATACACAGACATACAAACACACATCTTGTGGTTGAAGCAGGAACTGACAAAAACTAGTTGCAGTGAGGTATGATGGTGCATGCCTATAATCCCAGCACTCGGAAGGCTGAGGCAGGCGGATCACTGAGTTTGAGGGTGGCCTCAGCCATATAGCGAGACCCTATCTCAAAAACCAAAATAAAATAACAAAAACACAAAACTGGTTGCAGTGCGAATAATAAAACACAGTCTTACTCATTGAGCAATACAAATCTCAGTTGCTCTGTCACCCATGTGATGTCACTCACAGTTAACCTTTGGCCAGAACTTAACATTAAAAGCTTTGCTGATGAGCTGTGGATTTAGCTCAGTGGTTCTGACACCTGCCTCCAAAGGGCAAGTTCACGAGTTTGATCCCTGTTACAAAAAAGGAAAGGGTTACCATTCTCTACACTTAGACTACACAACACCATGACAGACATCTTTGTTGCCACCCTGGAGCCCCAGCCCTCTCGCGTCCTTCCTCGCCCTGGGTCAGATGGTGTTGGTATGGCGGTACCAGTGTCTCCACGCTTTCAGAATCCCGCAGCGGAAAGTGATGCCGAACGTCTACATTCCACTCCACTTTGCATCATCTCCTGTGCTTTGATAATGTTTCTTTCTTTCTTTGTTTTCTTTGAGACAGGGTCTCGCTTTGTATTTGTAGTTCAGGCTGGTCCTGAACTCACCATCTACTCCAGGCAAGCCTGGAACTCACAGCAATCTTCCTGCCTCTGCCTTCTGAGCGTGGGGGTTATGGCATGAGCCACCACACTCAGCATTGTGATATGTGGTTACCAGGATCGAACTCGGGACCCTGAGTTTGCTAGGCAGACGCCAGAAGCACTGAGCTAAATCCCCCGCCCCATAATCTATTTCTAAAACATGCATCATTGTGAAACTTGGATTTAAGTGACATTTCAAATAAAATTATATGTTATCCATCACTTAAATTATGTGGTTTTCCTCATACTCATTAAACCTTCAGTCCTTTCGTCTGGGGTCAGATCTAGAAGTGCTAATTGGTTGTTTTCTCCCCTAATGATGGGTTTTCTCTTATTTATTGTATCATGCAGGTGACTTACCCTGTTGGGCAGGATCTTTCTGCTTATGCTGGGTGTTTAGTTCAGCCCAGGGAAGAATCACTTACTATCCTGTAAGACTTCACAACAATGATGGTGTTCCAAATGGTCAATTACAAGGGATTTACCGGTAGAGGTTTACACTACTTAGAGCAACTCTCAGAATACTTTAAGTACCTATTTTCTAGGAGGAAAATGCTCTGGGAGTGATATCTTCCATCCCTCTTGGTATGGACTCCTGAAGCCGGTCTCAGATTGCATCTATGCAAAGTCTTCTCTGTACAGTACTTTATTGTTTTAGTTTCCTGGAAGCCAAAAGATTTGGAGGACGATCAAATGGAAAGGAGAAACTGTGGGATGCGACCTGGGAGTTGTCTCTGTGAGGCCTGGAGAACTGCACTGCTGCCCTGACTAGCAGTGAGGAGGTCTGCACTGCGAACGGCGCTGCCCAGCTCCCCGGAGAACTGCAGCCTCATCCTGAATTACGGGATCTGTCTAGCTGCTGCCTTGGGGTGCCGGATCAGCGGCGACAAGAGGTAAACAATCTTTGGCCCAGGCTTGTTCTCCGTGTACTCTTCAATTAAGAATTTGCTGTTGGGCCGGAGGGTTAGCTCAGTGGTTCCGGTGCCTGCCTCGCAAACGCAAGGTCCTGAGTTGATCCCCGGTAACCACATACAATGTTGGGCGTGGAGACTCACGCCCACCAGCCATCAATACCACATACCACAGTGCCGGGCGTGGTGGCTCATGCCTGTAATCCCAGCACCCGGGAGGCAGAGACAGGAGGATTGCTGAGTTGAGGCTTGCCTGGGCTACACAGTGAGCTCAGAGCCAGCCTGAACTACAAAGCGAGACCCTGTCTTAAAAAAACAAAGACAAACAAACAAACAAACAAAAAGAATTTGCTGTTCTTTCCTTAGTGATTAGGTTGATCAACAAACTCCTTTGTGATGTGCTGAGAATAAAGTTATTCTGGTCTCTAGACTGCTTATGTAACAGACTGGAATTGGCACAAGAAAAGTGGCCTTTAGGAAGTAGATGATAGGGACGTTACATCTCAGAAAGAACTAGTTGTAGGCTAGGTGTAAGAATTAAAACACTATTTCTTTTTTCTTTTTTACTGATTCTGCAGTTCTCTGTTTCCAAGTCTCTGTGACTATAGACAATTTTTAGTTGCTTCTGACGTCACTAATGTCCTTGAAATCTGTAAAGTATACCACTGTGAATCAACTCGGGGCCTGCTCAGCATTGACTGAGAGGTCCTCCCAATCCCATTATTCTGTCTTCTTATATACCCAGGGAAACTCAGGGTGACTGGAAATAGTCCTGGTGTGCAACAGTCACTGACAGGTTCCTTCTGCACATGGTGGCTCATGCCTGTAATCCTAGTACTTGGGAGGCAGAGGCAGGAGGATTGCTTGAGTTCGAGGCCAGTATGGGCTACATAGTGAGCTCAGAACCAGTTTGAACTACAAAGTGAGACCCTGTCTCAAAAGAACTAAAGCAAAAACAAAAAGACAAAAACAGAGACAGGTTCCTGTAGTGAAATTCACTACAGAGTAGATTAAGAAACTGGATTAAAAAGTAGAATTAAGATATGAGCATGGGGTTCTGGCTCCTGTCTTGCAAGCTCAAGGTCTCTGGTTCAGTTCCTGGAAACCACATACAATAATACTGGGCATGGCAACTGACACCCACCAACAACCAGGACCACATACCACAGTGCCGGGCATGGTGGCTCACTCCTGGAATCCCAGCACTCGGGAGGCAGAGACAGGAGGATTGCTGAGTTCGAGGCTTGCCTGGGTTACATAGTGAGCTCAGGGCCAGCCTGAACTACAAAGTGAGACCCTGTCTCAAAACAAACAAACAAAAACAAACAAAAAGATATGAGCATGTACTGACTCCCCATGAGGGATGCAGTCACTGTGTACTACAAACATGAACTAATAAAAAGAGATGGGGCCGAAGATTTAGTTCAGTGGTTCTGGCACCTGCGTAGTAACCACAAGGTCCCTGGTTCGATCCCTACATACATACATGTTGTATGTAACTACATACAACAATACTGCATGTGGTGACTCACGCCCACCAGCAATCAGTACCATATACCACAGTGCCGGGCTTGGTGGCTTTAACCTGTAACCCCAGCACTCGGGAAGCAGAGGCAGGAGATTGATGAGTTCAAGGCTCGCCTGGGCTACATAGTGAGTTTAGGACCAGCCTGAACAACAAAGCAAGACCCTGTCCTGTGTTAAAATTAAAAAAAAAAAAAAAAAAAAAAAAAAAAGAGAGCTCGAATAAGGAGAAGCAAATCAACAAGGGGCAGGCTAAATGAGAACAGTTTAAATATTCCCATGAAGAGGTGCTGAAAGCACTGGAGTTAAGATGTGTTCAGTGGGGCCGGAGGGTTAGCTCAGTGGTTCCGGCGCCTGCCTCGCAAGCGCAAGGACCTGAGTTCGATCCCCAGTTACCACATATAATGCTGGTCGTGGTGGCTCACGCCTGTAATCCCAGCACTCGGGAGGCAGAGACAGGAGGATTGCTGAGTTCGTGGCGGCTTGCCTGGGCACCATAGTGAGCTCAGGGCCAGCCTGAACTACAAAGCGAGACCCTGTCTCCAAAAAGCAAAAAAAAAAAAAAAAAAAAAGATGTGTTCAGTGTCCCATAGTTTATATCTAGAAGTTTCTCCCAAAGCCATGTGTATTCATAGGATGGGGAGTTTTCTTTTTTTTTTTTTTTTGAGACAGGATCTCACTTTTTAGCGAATGGCACCAAAGGATATAGAGTGAAGTCATTCTTAACCACTGTTACGAGTGCACAATGTGCAAGAAATTAACTGTTTTAAAAATAGTAAACAGAAACCTAGGAATGAAGAGACATTTTATGGAGGAAGAGAATCCTCAAGATTTCTTTTTAGAGATGAGGTCTTGCTTTGTAGTTCATGCTAACCCTGAGCTATGGAGCCCAAGCAAGCCTCGAGTTTGGCAATCCTCCTGCCTGTCTATGGAGTGCTGGGATTACAGGCATGAGCTACTATGCCTGGCACTGTGGTATATGGAACTGGGATTGAATTGGGGACCTTGCAGTTGCAAGGCAGATGCCAGAACCACTAAACTAAATCACCAGCCCTTTTTAATTTGTATTTATTTTGAGACAAAGTTTCACTTTGCAGTTCAGGCTGAGCCTGAACTCACTATGTAGCCCACGTTGGCCTCAAACTCACAGCAATCTTCCTGCCTCTGCCTCCGGAATGGTGGGATTACAGGCGAGAGCCACCATGCCCGGGTCAGAATCCTCAAATTTTAATGCTCTCTCTCTCTCTCTTTCTCTATTGGTGTGCTTTTCCTACATTGTAACTTTTACAAAAGAAAAAATGTGTGCGTGTGTGTGCGCATGCATGCACACAAGCAGAGGAGGGAAACCATTAAAAGGTGGTGTTTGTAAAAAAGGTAGTGAAACATTTTGGCTTTTGGACAACGTCTGGAAAACTCAGCTATCAGAATTATCTAGGTAAGATTTCCAAAGAACTCCCAAGGCAGTTTCCCTCCAGACAACAGACACTGTGCGGGACAGAGGCTCAGGTACTGTCTCCTGGAAATAAGCAAGCCTGGCGTGAAAGCTTGTGCTACGCTGGAAACCTTAACCAATGCCTCAGTGCCAAACACAAGGGCGGAAGGTGAGACCCATTATTCTCTCGAAGAACAAAGATGGCCATTTGAGCCAGGGAGTTTAGTTTTGTGAAGGAAGATGTTTTGAGGATTTCAAAAACAGCTTCCATGGGGTATAAATGACATACTATACATTGCACATTATGAAAAGGTGAACAAACTGAATTTTGGTGTGTGAATAGGGCTAGCACTAGTCAAGTCACCTCTGAAACTGTGCCTCTCCCCCTCAGTAATCCCCTTGACCTCTCCACAGCACTCTTCTGAGCTAGTTCACTGTTGACTAGTTTGCATTTTCTAGAACTTTTACATAAATGAATCATAATTTGTACTCTGGTGCCTTCACTCAGCATTACTGAGACTAATCTATGCCCCATATACCAGTTTCTTTTCTGATTAAAATGCTTACTGTGACTACAGGTGCATATGCTGTTGCGAGAAGGACAATCTCTCCTACACCATTTGGCCAGTTTGGCCAATGGTAACATTTTTTTTTTTTTTTTTGCTTTTTGAGACAGGGTCTCGCGTTGTAGTTCAGGCTGGCCCTGAGCTCACTATGTTGCCCAGGCAAGCCGCCGCAAACTCAGCAATTCTCCTGTCTCTGCTTCCTGAGTGCTGGGATTACAGGCGTGAGCCACCACATCCGGCATTGTGGTATGCGGTGTTGATTGTTGGTGGGCGTGTCTCCACGCCCAGCATTATATGTGGTTACCGGGGATCAAACTCAGGACCTTGCGCTTGCGAGGCAGGCGCCGGAACCACTGAGCTAACCCTCTGGCCCAGCCAATGGTAACATTTTGTAACGTTTAACACAGTATCACAATCAGGATGATGACAGTGACAATCTATTGACTTTACACTGACATTTTATCAATGTTTGCAGTGGATCTTACACTTCACAGTTTTAACACATCAGTTCAAGTGCCTCCCATCTTTAAGCTACAGCCATGTGGTTGTAGCACTTCTGAGATCTCATGTTGCCTTCTTATAACCTTACCCAACTCTCCACCACAGCCACTTCTTAAAGACTATTTGTGATCTGAGATCAGGCCACAGCGTCACACACACCAGGCAAGTAATCTGCTACTGAGCTGCACCTTCAGCCTCAGTCTATTTTGAGTTGCTTAGTAGTATTTCAGTGTAGTAATATACAATCTATTTATTCATACACCAAATGGATGGACATCTCCCATTTGAATAATACAAATAAACTGCTTATAAACATTTATTGTATAAGTCCTTTATGAGCAGGTTTTTCATTTCTTTTGGGTAACTGGAAATTGAACCCACAGCCTTTTCACTGAGTTACATCCCCAAGCAGGTTTGAATTTCTGACCCTTCTGCTTCAACTTTACAGAGTGCTGGAATTATGGGTGTGCATCACCTTGCCTGGCTTTTAAGTCTTTTTTTTTTTTAGTTTTTTGAGACAGGGTCTCCCTTTGTAGTTCAGGGTGGCCCTGAATTATATAGCCCAAACTAGCCTTAAACTCACAGGACTCCTCCTGCCTCTGCCTCCTGAGTGCTGGGATTACAGGCATGAGCCACCACGTGCTTTGCCAGGCAGATGCCAGAACCACTAAATCAAATCTCTGGCCCCTGTAAGTCTTTTAAAGGGAAGTGTTACCTGAGCCATGTGTTCAGCTGTTTTCCCTACCACCCATCCTGCCTTTCCAAATACCTTTCTAGGTCCAGGCTGTCCTCTGACTTGTAGAGATCCTGCCTCACCCTTGAAGAGTAGCTGAGGTTATAGATGAGCACCACCATGCTGATGGCTTTGATGAGATTCTGGTATCTGCTGTAACTGCTGCCTCCCTACAGCTACTCTTATCCCCTGGGGCCCCAGCCCTACAGAGCATGGAACCTAGTCTTCCTAGGGGAATACACCCACACGCTTTACTTCCTGGTGCTAGGGACTGAACCTAGGGCCTTTACACTGAGCTACATCCTCAGCCCTATTAAGTTACCGGGGACTGAACACAGCACCTGTACACAAAGCCGTACCTACCACCTTTACTTTTTGAGACAGGGACTCATTAACTCGTTTGGTCAGAACTGGGCTCAAACTTGTGATCCTCCTGCTTTAGCCTCTCATTGAATGCTGGTATGACCAGCCTGCACACCTGGCCTGTTACTTGAGCTTTTGAGGTCCACTTTTTTGTGTTGCTGGAAGTCAGACTTGGGGCTTTGTGCATGCTAACTTCTCCAACTGAGCTACCACCTCAGTGTTAGGATATAGCTACGTTACTCAGAAACATGAGGCCAAAACAACACCTAATCTCAGGACCAGGGATGGCGAATCAGGGTTGAGGTGAGGCCCGCCTGGGAGATAGGCTAACAGGGTGATACTCTAGGGTGCTGTCACCATAGTTCCTTAGATAGTTTTGCATTTTTATAATCTTTCCAACCTACAAAATAACTGATATGGCATTGGTCCAACTGTATGCTAATAATATTCTGCATACATTTAGCTAGGCCATATTTGGTTTAGTCAGATGTATTAAATGTGTTTTAACTATTTTGTAGTTCTGGGAATCAAGTCCAGGCCTTGCATGTTAAGACAAGCACGCCATCACTGCTTTAGCTCCAGCCAGAGACACTTATTTTTATTTACCCATAATCCCACCACAAAGGGTTAACTCCAAACTTCTCTACTATCCCACATATTTGGACATGCCCATTAATGCCAGCTGTATTTACCACTGTTCTGTACCTTGTTCGATACTTAATTTCCAGTCAGATACCAGCACCCAGTGTTCTGGCTAACAGCAGAAATGCCCATCTTAGTCCTAGGCAAGACTTCAGAACGGCACCACTCTCCAGTCTTTCCTCCACATCATTTCTACAGCAAGTCACTCTGCCCCTATCTCTCCAAGATACAGATCTGGCTAAGGATACCTCTCCACTGGAAGCCTCCCAGCCCACACTTGCAGTTTTTCCTTCATGAGCCTGAGGTCCAATGGGCAGATGGCTCATTTCTGTATTCTTAGCACAACTGGTACTTAATCCAAACTTACCATACCTTTAACACACACTTGTGCTTTACTCAGCCAGACATAATTGCAGACTTCATGAACATATTAAGCAGCATCCTACTTTTCCACTCATCTATGCAGTTTCATACATATGCCCATCAGGAATGCAGTCAGGTTGTCTTTCCTAAGAATCTACCAGCATCAGATCTGTAAATTTGCAAGAGAATCTGACTTTGCAGGGTTTGGAGGTCTCATCTCATTATCTCCATGAAAACACTAAGGCATGGTGGCTCACGACTATAATCCCAACCAACCCTTGTTGCTGAGGCAGGAAGATCATTGGGAGTCCAAGGCCACAGCCTGGACGATAGAGTCGGACTTTGTCTCAAAAACACCAACAAAGTTCAAAATGAGCTGAGCTGTCAGAACCAGACAGGCTACAAAAGATGGGGCTTTGGGAGGGTTAGGGAGATACCAGGGAACAGTTTATCCAAGGGGCCTGGTACATCACACAGGCTGGGCTCAGACTTGCAATCCTCCGGTCCAGCCTCCTGGGCAACAGGAATGTATGTACAGCTTCCAAATTTCCCTCATAGCAGAAAACTTCTATTTTCTGGTTTAAGTTTATTCTTAAAAGATCACAATGAATACAACCTCATAGGCCTATTTTCAGTTTACTATAGACAAGAGACTATAGAAACTGTTTTCTACTCAAGATTTCAATCTGGGACTAGATGTGTAGCTAAGGCCTAAAGTGCTCACCCATTAAACACAAGGCCCAACATTCCATTCTCAGCACCATAAAACCAACCAACCCCCACCCAAAATAGGGCATACATACCTGCATGGCCATATGACCAAGCTTATAAATGTTCTAGTTTAATAGAAACAACCATATATGAAATTCCCCAACCCATGAGCTCATCTATAAAGGCTGGAACTTTGCACTTTCAAGTTTTTTTTTTTTTTGGTGGAGCTGGGGACTGAACTCTGAACATTGTACTTCCCAGGCAGGCAACAACACCACTGTTACATCATCCCGAGTCCCACCTTCAGACTTAACTTTTGACCTACATAAAATTTGTTCAAGTAGGGCCAGAGATTTAGCTCAGTGGTTCCAGCGTCTGCCTGCCTCTCAAGCCCAAGGTATGTGGTTAGTCCCGGTAACCACATACAATGCTGAGCCTGGTTACTCACGCCCACCAGCCATCACTACCACATACCACAGTGCTGGGCGTGGTGGCTCACGCCTGTCATTCCAGCACTTGGGAGGCAGAGACAGGAGGATTGCTAGTTCGAGGCTTGCCTGGGCTACATAGTGAGCTGAGGGCCAGCCTGAACTACAAAGCGAGACCCTGTCTCAAAAAAAAAAAAAAATTTTGCTCAAGTACACATAGAGTTCAACAGAAAACTTTCTGAATGTCACTGGAAAATTAATTAAGCAAACTTTTATTGAAGTTTATATTGTGGTACAGAAATACATTTCAGATGATTTAATCCAACACCAAAGAAGAGAGAAACTGTGGCACCGAAATTTTCCCTCCTCTACCACACTAGGATTACTACTCAATCTACGACTTTCATTTATCTAGGTTTTGTTTCATAAAAATTTGTGCAAGTTTAACATTACAATTCATAATTATTTTAGGAAAAAAAAATCAGACCTCAAGCAAACAAATGTCACCAAAGGAACTGGGATACTGTTCAAGAACCTCTACCTTGAGTATTAGTCCTCACAGAAGAGCAAGTCAAAACATTAGGTGCTGTGCTTGTTACAGAATCAAACTGATCATGGTGACTGAAAGCTTCTTTAATGAAGCATTTAATCAGTGGGGTTAAAATTAAAGCCAAAACAGTGCTCTAACCACTTGATTTCAAACCAAGTAGATTTTGTTTAGAAACACTAAAAAAACCCAGGTGTTTCATTTTTAAATATGGAAGGAACAAAAACATCACTGCATCAATCCAGAATCAAGAAAATACTGTGAGAACAAGAAATACAAAATTTAGCCAATTCTGCTATCCTCTCAGTTGTTTACATTACAGTATTTGGAAATATAGCTAAAAGATGCCAACTCTTGAAAGCTTCTATTTCTAGTCACTTCCCTCTGGATATTTTGGGATTTTTTGCTATGTTTTATTTAGCCATCCATACATACTGCTACAATGCTAAGTCTGAGCAACCTGGATAGACATTTCCTTGATCCTGTGAATGCCATGGTGAAAGGAAGACCATACGGTAACAGACTGATTCAGGGCACTTGCATGCATCACAAAACCACACAACTTTGTCACAAATGGAAAAGTCGCCAAAATTCTGCTTTGAAGCAGTTTATACTATAGGATGTATCGCTTGTGGCAATTGCTGCTAAAGTAAGAGCAGATAATTCAACCTGATTGGACTTACTGAATCAACGACAATCTTCATGCTAAGTCTGTCTGCTTATCTATTTGGTGACAAAAAGCCACTACCAAAATGACTGAAAAAAAAACACAATAGGGTATGGCTCTCACAGCTCAGTCAGTATAACCTATTCTCGGTCTACAACTCTATGGATCTGGACTTTCCTGCTGCTAATCAAGAGTAGAGATATTTCAATTTTCTTCCTTATCTTCAAGACTTCAAATGGAGGCCCAATTCTCATCCCCTTAAGAGAAAATTAAGCCCAGGGACCACACCATTCCTCCACCCCTCCTGCATCCCCATCTGGGGTATAAGATTAATATATAAACCCACAGTGTAACAGTGTATTGCTTTTATTTGGGGGCCTGGAGGTGAGGGAAAGACACCATAGTGAAGGAAGAAATCAAGGATTACAAATACAGGAACAATTATTAAAACACTAATACACAAAATGAATAACTGGAATCTTTTCTTATGAGGACTTGACTCATGGAAGAAAAACTTTAATTGCTGTTGCAAAAATATTTTTATGAAGTAGAAATTGGTTTCGTAGTATTACTAGAGAGTATGTTCTAGAAAGTGGAGGTAATTGGATGTAAAATTCTGGCAGCAATTTAATAGAACAGTCCCAGATTATTAGGCTGAGGCCAACACCTAATGAGGACGAAAGCCTTGTCTGTGGGGAATTTTGGATGATACCTGCAGAAATATTACACTGTGCATAAACCAAATTGAATTATTTTTACAAGTGTAGTAAAATTTCATATAGTAAAAGTTTTTTTCTACATGCACTTCAATTTCACAGCAAGAGTGGTATAGAATACCTAAACACAGAAGAGAGCATTCATGCAAGATATCTAATTCCTTGATATAATAATGCATACACTTCAAAATGATTACACTATCATTACATCTAGGGCTTTCTGCAACTACAAGGTGGTGCTTATGGAAAGCGTGGCCCCTGGTATCAATATCTAGAAAGCAGCCACCACCTTCTATGTGTGTTCTCTTTTTGTGTTTTTTCTTCATCTTTCTTAATCAACTCTGCTGTTGTTGCTGCTTCTTAGCAAAACTGGTAAAAACAAAATTGTAATCATTGAACATAGCACTCTGGCAATCAAGACGCTTAAAACCTTCAATCTTCTGGGGTGAAGAAAGCACTGTGCGACATTTAGAACTCTAGGAGAAAAATTAAAATAACCATTAGCACTCAATCTGCAAAGTATTTTTTGAACAAAACAGTTGTGCAATGTAGCCTTCAATCTTAATAAAAACTGGGGTAATTTTAGTTATCTTAGGTTCTTTTTTTTTTTTTTGCTTTTTGGAGACAGGGTCTTGCTTTGTAGTTCAGGCTGGCCCTGAGCTCACTATGGTGCCCAGGCAAGCCGCCGCGAACTCAGCAATCCTCCCGTCTCTGCCTCCCGAGTGCTGGGATTACAGGCGTGAGCCACCACGCCCAGCATTATATGTGGTAACCGGGGATCGAACTCAGGTCCTT
>PVIC010009084.1:6266-16468 GCA_004025085.1 Thryonomys swinderianus | reverse complement strand
TTTTGTTTTTTTTTTTTTTTGAGACAGTCTCACTTTGTAGTTCAAGGTGGCCCCAAGCTCCCTATGGAGTCCGGGCTAGCCTCGAACTCAGGAATGCTCCTGCCTCTGCCTCCTGAGTGCTGGGATTACAAGTGTGAGCCACCATGCTCAGTTCTTAGGTTCTTTTTAATGAGTTCAGTGCTACGGACTCTTTATGGTCCCCTGCCAGGGACAAACAATAGGATTAAAAAGAGCCAAATCAAACGGACTAGATAGAAAACAAGCAATAGCTACCTGAAGGGTACACTCTTGGCTATTTGGGAGGCTGAGACAGGAAGGTCACAAGTTTAAGACTAGCTTAGCAAGATCCTAACACACAAGTGTTCCCCTACATGGGTCATATTAAATATTTTTTACAGGCCTCACTATCTTCATTTCTTTTCAGACCTCACTGTTACTAATAAATCACATTACCTGATTAACAAACAAGGTGGTTACAAATTTTCCTGGCTTGAAGACTTCCACAACTTTCCTGATCAGGTCATCATAGGAGGTCTGACTTAAATTTGTTTCAAAGCTAACATAAGAAAACTCTGGTTCTGGAGTGATGTGAATAGTCCAATAAGTTCCCTTAGAGAAACAGATTTATGTTAGCAACCAGAAGAGCATATTTACGCATTATTGTGAGCAATGACAGGAGGTGGAAATACTTACATCCGATTTCATTCCATTCATTGAATACCCACAAGGATTGAACAGTGTGTCATCAATGACAGAACCTGGTATCAGGTCACAAATTCCACTCTCCTAAGGAAAGAACATGATAAACAAATCTGACAAATAGACTAAAAATGAAATAATGATGTGGATAGACTTCACAGTAACAGTGTCTGAGATTGCTTACACGAGTGACATCCTTTGCAGTAACACCATCTTTCATGTAGAACTGGTCCATAACTACTGGGTCAAGCTCACTCATCAGAATTTCCAGGGTCTGATCTGGCTGGTTGATTACTCGACTCTCTGGGAAATCCAGAGTATACAAGTACCTACATAAAAGCAAAAAAGTGTGTCTCCATATGTAAATATCGTATCTTTCTCTGGTATGAGAACCTATAGATGGTAAATAAGTTTTAGAATGTATGGCATTTGGTAAAATAAGAAAGATTCAAAGGGAATAAATATGGTGGGGGTAACCAATAAATATGATTTGGAAAGAAAAAGAAATAGCATGCATATAAGGGGTGGGGGTTGTGGGTGGGAAAGGACTGGGTAAAAATGAGAGTTAACTTCTGTCATAATCTGGTACAAATTCCCCAATGTTAAGTGTGATTGTGAACTGTACATAAAATGTACCAATAAAGAATTCAATTAAGAAAAGTTATTTAAAACTGACAACTGGTAATCTAAAAATCTTTTATGAAAAAATTACAATATTGCATACATACCAACAGTCAGAATTCATACGTCCCATACAATATGCTGCTCCATCTGTTGAGGAAAGAAGTTTTTTTTGAGACAGGTCTCATTTCGTAGGCCAGTGTGGCCTTGAACTCACAGCAATCCTCCTGCTTTAGCCTCCCCAGTGCTAAGATTACCGGTGTGCACCACCATGCTCAGCTGTAAGCCATTTTATATTACATTTCTTACTCATCATTCAAGGTCTCAACACACACACACACACACACACACACACACACACACCTAGCTGCTATTAAGCATTAAATATCCACACCCTGATACAACTTATCATGGTTTCATATTAGATGCACCAAGTTACTAGTGAGGGGGAAGCAAGACTTTTTCCTTCTGGTACTAGAGATCAAACCTAGGGTCTTACACATGCAACAGAAGCACTGTGCCACTGAGTCAAATCCTTGGAACCCCAATTTTTAAAGAAATCATACCTGTTGAGTGACTATGAAGTTACTAATTTATCTTAGCTTTTCATTCTCATGTTGGAAGTTTAAATTAGACAACTTAATAAAGAGAGAATTGCTCTTCCTCTCACTTTTTTTGAGTGGTATTTGTTTTTTTCTTTTTTTTGAGACAGGGTCTCGCTTTGTAGTTCAGGCTGGCCCTGAGCTCACTACGTAGCCCAGGCAAGCCTCGAATTTAGCAATCCTGCCTCTGCCTCCTGAGTGCTGGGATTACAGACAGAAGCCACCACCATGGCAGGCATTGTAGTATGTGCTATCAGGGATTGACTTGGGACCTTGCAGTTGTAGGGCAGGTGCCAGAACAACTTAGCTAAATCCCAGCCCTCTATTTTTAAGTTTTTTGAGACAGGGTCTTGGTTTATAGTTCATTCTGGTCCTGAACTCACTATGCTAGCCTCAAACTAACAGTAATCCTCCTGCCTCTGCCTTCCAAATGCTGGGATTACAGGCATAAGCCACGTCTGGCACTGTGATATGTAGTAGCCAGGATGGAACTTGGGACCTTGTGCTTTTGAGGCACACGCTGCAACAACTGAGCTAAATACCTGGCCCAGGATCTTCCTCTCTTTCATACAACCATGGGCTCTATAGATGTGCATGTTAAGGACCACTGGGCCAGACAGAATGAGAAACTGCTTAGGTGAAAATGAAGTATCTCTGTCCTGAAGATATGAAGCCAGGTACACTTTTACTCTGGGCTCAAATCATTCTATCTCAGCCTACTAAATAGCTGAGGCTACAGGCATGTGACACTGCTCAGCTCCCATGATTTCCCTATTCTGTCATTTTAACAGCAATGACCAAGATGGCCAATTTTTTTTTTTTTTTTTGAGACAGGGTCTTGCTTTGTAGTTCTGGCTGGCCCTCAGCTCACTATGTAGCCCAGGCAAGCCTTGAACTCAGCAATCCTCCTGTCTCTGGCTCCTGAGTGTTGGGATTACAGGCGTGAGCCACCACCCCGGCACTGTGGTATGTAGTATTGATTGCTGGTGGGTGTGAGTCTCCACGCCCATCATTGTATGTGGTTACCAGGGATTGAATTTAGGACCTTACGCTTGTGAGGCAGGCGCCGGAACCACTGAGCTAATCCTCTGGCCTGGACAATTATTTTTTAACAATGCAAATACAATAAAATCTGTAATAAGCTATCTATACACTCATTAATTTAAAAAACCCTCTATTTATATTCTATAAATCATGTTTTTTGTTTTTTTTTGGAGACAGGGTCCTGCTTTGTAGTTCCGGCTGGCTCTGAACTCACTGTGTAGCTCAAGCAAGCCTAGAACTCAGCAATACTCCTGGTCTCTGCCTCCTGAGTGCTGGGATTACAGGCGTGAGCCACCACGCCCGGCAAGCGCCAGAACCACTGAGTTAAATCTCCGGCCCAATCATATATATTTTTAAATATCTGAATTTATATGCCATTATAAAGATCACCATTTAGGTGATAAAATGATAAAACATTTAGGCAAGTTAAAGTATGAACAAATATATGTACAGTGTTAAATTTGCACATGCACACTCCATACACACTTTCTGTATTTTCAAAAATAAATATAAAATTTATATAAACAAGATCTCTGAATATTTTACCCTCTCACTTCAAAAGCAAAGTATGTTTAAATTCTAGTCACTTACTTGGGAAAATTGCATTAAGAAACTCTATTTCTTCCTGGAAATTCCGGTGTGGGTACCCTTGGTGAGAAGGCTTCATGAAATTCTTACGAGAATAAAAGAAGCTCTTTAAAAACAAAAAGATATATGAGATAACTTTAAGAACCTTTTAAAAATTTGTCAACCACTTTCTTTCAGGTCTACAAATATTTTCCATTTCTAGAGTATAAAAATTAACTTCTAGTGATACCAATAGTCTTATAGTAATGTCCTACTTACAATATTGCAATTTTAAAAATCTAGAATAGAGAATAGATATCCAAACTACTGATAATAGGTCATAACTACAAAGTTCATTTTTTTCACATAGCAGTGGTTTTTAATCAAACTTTTTGATAAGCAAAATTTTGTGGAAAACATATATATCTAATTTTAAGGGCCAGGGAGCCAACTTTAAGCACAAATTGCTCTAGATTTCTCAGAAGGGTCAATACATAACTACAAAAAAATTCCCTTAGGCCGGGCGTGGTGGCTCACGCCTGTAATCCCAGCACTCAGGGGGCAGAGGCAGGAGGATTGCTGAGTTCGAGGCTTGCCTGGGCACCATAGTGAGCTCAGGGCCAGCCTGAACTACAAAGTGAGACCCTGTCTCAAAAAAAAAAAAAAAAAAAAAAAGAGGGCAGGGGAGTGGTGTAATGTGGGGCTCATGGTAGTGTTTTCATAAGAAGCCAGAAGAGTCAGGTGTGGGAGTGCACATCTGTAACCCAAAATCTGGCAGGCTTAGGAAGATCACAAGATTGAACCTAGCTTGGCAATTTAGTAAGACCCCGTCTCACATACCTTCCCATGGAGGTCTGGGGCAGAAGGATCACTGCCAAGTTCAAGGTCAGCCTGAGCTATGTAATTAATTCAAGATCAGCCTAAACTACAGTGAGATCCTGTCTCAAAAAAACAAATAAAAATAACCGCTTATCAGGAAACTATGCCCTAACTAGGAATTCTTTTGTTGTTGTATGTATGTGTTTTTTTTTAAGACATAGTTTTTGTAGTTCGGACTGGCCCTGAGCTCCCTATGTAGGCCAGGCAAGCCTCAAACTCACAGCAATCCTCCTACCTCTGCCTCCTGAGTGCTGGGATTACACACATGAGCCACCAAGCCACGTATTTTTGTATGTGATTACTGGGGATCGAACTAGGGACCTTGTGCTTGCTAGGCAGGCACCAGACCACTGGGCTAAATGTCTGGCCGTTTTTGTTTTTTTGAGACAGGGTCTCATTTTGTAGCCCAGGCTGGCTTTGAACTCAAGACAATCCTCCTGCTTCAGCCTCCCATGTGCTTGCATTACAGGTATGCACCACAACTGGCTCCAAACTAGAAACTGTGTAGTTATTGAAAACAGAAAGAAATTTTAATATTGACTATTGGTCCTCATAAATAACTCTATGAAGTCTGGATATTTTTTTTTTTTTTTGAGACAGGGTCTCGCTTTGTAGTTCGGGCTGGCTCTGAGCTATGAAGCCTAGGCAAGCTTCGAATTCAGCAATCTTCCTGTCTCTGCCTCCTGAGTGCTGGGATTACAGGCATGAGTCACCACGCCCAGCATTGGATGAGGTTTCCAGGGATCGAACTCAGGACCTTGCACTTGCAAGGCAGGCGCCGGAACCACTGAGCTAACCCTCCGGCCCATGGATAATTTTTTTTTTGAGACCGGGTCTCGCTTTTGTAGTTCAGGGTGGCCCTGAGCTTACTATGTAGTCCACGCAAACCTCGAACTCAGCAATCCTCCTGTCTTTGCCTCCCGAGTGCTGGGATTACAGGCGTGAGCCACCATGCCCGGGCCCCACGGATAATTTTAATAAAGTAATCCTTTTAGGGGTTGGGGATGATACTTGGGATCAAACCCTGGGCCTCAGGAATCCCAGGTACATAAAGTGCTCTACCACTGAACTATACGCCCAGCCCCCAGTTGTCTTTTTAACAGAAATAATCTCAAGAACTGTCTTCTTCCTTTTTTTCCATGTGAATTTCATCTTAACTTATTCTCTGCTTCCTCCTGTTCTTGACCAAGGCTAAATATTGCAGTTCTCTTTAGCTCATCAAAGAGTCTATTCTGTCAGTCTTATGCATTATGACTGAAGCTCTGAGTAATACACATGAATTTACCAGGCATACTACAGGATAAGAATCTTAAGTTACTCCCCCATAAAAGGCTTAAATAACATTTCCAATTACTTACTTGAATCGAGTCAAACCCACTGTAATCCCTAGCAAGCTTCAACAGGGGAACCAGTGCTTTCAGTAAGAGGGTGGTACCACATGTCTTCAAAATGAAACGTCTCTTGGAGACAAACATGCTACTCTCACTGCAGTAGGAAAACATTGTAACATTAGTATTTATGTACTAAGGATACAATTAACCTGTTTTTAGACCTTCATCTTTAATTTTTGGCTAGTACTTTTTATTTTTATTTTTTTTTTGAGATACGGTTTTGCTTTGTAGTTCAGGCTGGCCCTGAGCTCACTATGTAGTTCAGGGAAACCTTGAATTCAGCAGTTCTCCTACCTCTGCCTCTTGAGTGCTGCAATTACAGGTGTGAGCCATCACAGCCATTGGCTAATACTTTTGAATGCTAGTACCCCAAGTATTATTTTTTCTCTGAGCTGAATGTAAGGCACATTAGCTCATTACATACACGAAGTTTCCTCACTCCTGCATTTACCAAAATCTAGACATTAGCACCAAGAATGAGAGTAGAGCTTTCTGTTTTGGATGGGATATCCTCATATATATGGATATAAAAGCTTCCAGATGGCTGGCTATAGTAATCTAATAAAGTGTCCATGGTATATGTCTAACATGATTTACTGAGTACTTTATTTACATCACCTTATACCACCACCTACTCTTACTCATTTCTTTAACTAGATAATAAGCTCCATGAGGAAAGGCATTATTTGTTTTGCTCATCACTATCCTATCCAGTGCACAGCACATGCATGCCAAGTATTTTTGATAAACATCTGTTTATGCCAAATGCAAATGAACACGCATCTTAATGCAAGGCTCATCACAATGTAAATTAAGCATTCAATGTGTTTATTAAAGAACTACACCTATAAGAACTCTGAAGAGCCTCTGTGTGCCAACAGAACATTGTGGTATTTCAGTTTATGATTAGGACAGAAAGTGCACCCCCAACACAAGCCTTATAGGACTTACCTGAGTACATAAGCTTCCTGCTTGTCAGTTTTTGTCACACTTATGATTGAACATTGCACATCCTTCAAAAGTACATCCCACTCAGATCTATTATTTAACAACAAAAACATGATTAATAACAAGTTTATTCTCATAAAAATCACAGTTCTGGCACTTAAGAATTTTCCTAAGACTATATTTCCTCATCATAGTATTTCCTCATCATATTCCTTCTACTGCTCTTATAGCACATTCAGTTTGTTTCAACAGCCTGCATTAATATATCCAGAAAAGATACATTTTGCTATGGGAAGATCTGTTTGATACTCAGCACTGTAACGTTTTTTTTTTTGAGAAAGGGTCTTGCTTTGTAGTTCAGGCTGGCCCTGAGCTTACTATGTAGCCCAGGCAAGCCTCAAAGTCAGCAATCCTCCTGCCTCTGCCTCCCGAGTGCTGGGATTACAGGCGTGAGCCACCATGCCTGGCCATACACACATTTTTACGTGGCCAAGTTTTCTGCTTTTTCAAATAAAATAGGGTGCTACTGCTTTAAAACACAAGCACCAAGCAAATGTAGTTTGTACTACTCTTGAGGATCAAGGAGGAGACTCATTTGAGCACAGTTCATGACCAGCCCCAATAACCCAGTATTTAAAATTTAATATGTATAATTTGTTGTTTTGGTGAAGGAAGAGTTGCAATCAAGATACTTATAAGTAACAAATTTAAAGAAAAATTCTCTTAAGATTGTAGTCAAGCAGTAGCTCTTATTTGTCACTAATGCTACCTTAAAATTTTTGTTGTTGTTTTTTGGAGACAGGGTCTCGACTATTAAGTTCAGGCTGTTCTTAAACTCATTATGTAGTCCAGGCTGGACTTGAACTCAAGGGGATTTGTTCTGCCTCAGCCTCCCAAGTGCTGTGATAGGTGTGTGCCTCCACACCAGGTTGCTAACTAGAATTTAGCACTGTTGCACATATTTCTCTGCTATTCATGGAATATACTAACAAATCCTTCTTTTCTCTCATTCCCTCCTCAGTAATAGTAGCTTCATACTTTATGGTTTCAGATATTCAGAGACAGTGTCCCTGTGATGATCCTGGACAGACAAATCTGGTCTGGTCAGCAGGCCCCCAGTGGTACCTCACAAGGAATGCCCATATCATTCACCCCCACTTAGCTCAGCACACAGCCATGGCAGTGCCCCACATCACTACATTGTTACAATTCATTCATCTTATTACTAGCTAGAATTTCTTTCCTTTTTTTTTGCTTTTTGAGACAGGGTCTCGCTTTGTAGTTCAGGCTGGCCCTGAGCTCACTATGGTGCCCAGGCAAGCCGCCGCGAACTCAGCAATCCTCCTGCCTCTGCCTCTGCCTCCCGAGTGCTGCGATGACACACGTGAGCCACCACGTGCGGCACTGTGGTATGCGGTGTTGATTGTTGGTGGGCGTGTCTCCACACCCAGCATTATATGTGGTCACCAGGATCGAACTCAGGACCTTGCGCTTGCGAGGCAGGCGCCGGAACCACTGAGCTAACCCTCCGGCCCTAGCTACAATTTCTTACCATGATTAGCATAAACTTAACTCTGTCATAGATATCTATATATAGACATATCTATCTATCTATCTATCTATCTATCTATCTATCTATCTATCTATCTGAAAAAAATAGACTAGCCAAAGGCTGGGGATTCAGCTCTGTAGTTCCGGTGCTTGCTTGCAAGCACAAGCAGAATTCAAGCCCTGTATTAAAAAAAAAAAAGTCTGAATAGCACAGACAACCTCTGTGGGCCTGCAAACATCGGATCAACATTGGACTGAAAATGCCAGGTGTAGTAATACATACCTGTAATCCCAGAAATTGGGAGGCTGAAGCTGGAGGACTGCTGGGTGTTCAAGACCAACCTGGGGTACACTGTGAGTTCAAGCCCAGCCTGAACAACACAGTGAGACCCTGACTTTAAAAAACACACCACTAGGGCTGGAATTTAGCTCAAGTGGTACTGTGCCAACCTTGGACGCACAAGAGCCTGAGTTTGATCCCCAGTACCACCAAGAAAAAAAAAAAAAAGGGGGGGGGTGGTTCAGGCCTGTAATCCTAGCACTCAGGAGGCAGAGGGAGGAAGATTGCTGAGTTCGAGACTTGTCTAGGCTAAATAGTGAGCTCAGGGCCAGCCTGAACTACAAGGTGAGACCCTGTCTCAAAAACAATAAAACACCAGCTGGGTGTGGTGACTCACGCCTGTAATCCCAGCACTCGGAGGCAGGGGGCAGGAGGATTGCTGAGTTCGAGGCTTGCCTGGGATACAGGGTGAGCTCAGAGCCAGCCTGAACTACAAAGCGAGACTCTGTCTCAAAAAAACAAAACAAAAAACCCAAACAAACACAAAACAATAAGTATGGCTGGCCATGGTGGCACATCCCTATAATCCCAGCACTAGGGAGGCTGAAGCAGTAGAATCACCATGGTTTGAGGCCAGCATGGGCTAGTGAGTTCAAGGCCAGCCAGAACTGAATAGTGAGAACTTGTCTCAAAAACAAAAAAATAACAATGTAGCTAAGGGTGATGGTGCACGGCTGTGACTCCAGTTGAGAAACTGAAAGAATATTAAGAATTCAAGGCCGGCCCTGGTTCCACAAGAGATTATTCAAGGCTGGTGCACACCACAAAGTAAGTAAAGCTATGTTCTCAGTAAATCTAGATCAGAAAAGGTAAATAAAAGTGACTCAAACCAGAAATACCTTACCTATGTATTTCTTTGTTTTATAAGTTCCCAAGAATTATGTTCTTGAATAGCTTAGTAGTTTCCAATCATGAGCCAGGCACAGTAGTATACAACATGATCCCAGGACTAGGGAGAGGGAGGAGGATGGCTACAAGTTCAAGGCCAGCCTGATCTACAGAGAGAATTTGACTCAAAAACAATCCTCCCAACCCTGCATGGTGGCTCATCACGTCTGTAATCCCAGCACTCAAGAGTCAGAGGCAGGAGGATTGCTGAGTTCGAGGTTTGTCTGGGCTATATAGTGAGCTCAGGACCAGCCTGAATTACAAGGTGAGGCTGTCTCAAAAACAAAACAAAACAAAACAAAACAAAAAACCCAATGACTACACCAATATTAAAGTGATCCTGCAATCATAAATACATTCTAAATTCATTGTCTTTTTCTTTAGCTTTCTTTGTGCTTGATTTCTTGAACTCTAACACCACACCAAGATCTACCAAAAAAACCTTTTTACAGTTTTGTAAAAAGTTTGTAATATGGGGCCGGAGGGTTAGCTCAGTGGTTCCGGCGCCTGCCTTGCAAGCGCAAGGACCTGAGTTCGATCCCCGGTTACCACATATAATGCTGGGCGTGGTGGCTCACGCCTGTAATCCCAGCACTTGGGAGGCAGAGACAGGAGGATTGCTGAGTTCGCGGCGGCTTGCCTGGGCACCATAGTGAGCTCAGGGCCAGCCTG
>PVIC010009083.1:0-46426 GCA_004025085.1 Thryonomys swinderianus | reverse complement strand
CATCACAGAGAGTAGCATCTTCTATCCAGCGGAAGTGGGCGCGGATTGGGAAGACACAGCTGGTGGCCAAGGGCTACCGTTTTTACTCTGTCTTGGTGTATGTTTTCCAAATAAGCATTTCTCCTCTTGCTGTGGACCCTTGGGAGGAGCTCACCACTGGGCTCGTGTTGCCCCGTCTGTCGGCGGAGGAGACTTGGACGCTCTGCTTGATGTGGTTTCCACCGACTGCCATATTGCTGTGAGTTGGTCCAGCCAGTCAGAGCAAATGTATTTGCTCAGGGAGATCCCCAAACACAAAGAAATGAAGCAGGAGTGCATCTGCAGTGCATGAAGAGTTGAGGAGCCAATTCAGGAGAAACTGAAAAGGCCTGATGAGAGGAAGGAGCGAACAAGACATGGGGAGGGAGGAACTCTGACTCGGACGCATTGTCTAGGAAAAGAGTCAGCAAACCAAGTTAAACTCTTGGTGAAGGGGACCAAAGGTGGCTTGGGGAGCCCCTGTTGGTTTTTAGGCTGTTCAAGTGGCTCAGATCTGTTGGTTTTCATGCTGGATTTGTTCCATAGTTTTAGGGTCTCTGTTTTTATCTTCATGAAGGTTTTTCCTTTCACCTTTTATTGTTGGTTCTTACCTAACTTTTTATGATAAAGCATATTGGTTCTTTTTAACTTTATATTTGGGTATTTGGGATGCCTGAAGACATGTCTTTTGGAAAGAGAATTTTATTCTGTTTTTGTTTTGTTTTCATGATCTCCTGTACAGTCCAAGCTGACCTTGTGCACACTGCTTAGCCCAGGCTGGCCTCGAACTTGATACAGTCCTCATGCCTCGGCCTTCAGAGAACTGGAATTACTCTGTGCATGGCAGGATAATATTTTTATAATTATTTTGTTGATAGCTTTTTGTTATATAATAATTCTCCTGAATTTTTTAATGTAAATTCTTTTGTAGATCCTACTAACCATATTTTTCTGCCTGTTTTGGTTTCTCTTTATTTCCCTCCAGTTTCAATTTCTCTCCCTTTTTACTAAACTTTTTTTGGGTAGATTTCCTGAAATCTACTTTGTAATCCAGTTATTTGAAATATTATTTCTGCACCTGGGCAAAGCGTGTCGAACGACCTTCCCTGCAGGGAGATCTAGGTTATTTCCCTACAGTGTTGCGTTTTTAGTCTTTCCGCGGGGACTTCCTGTATTTCCAAAAGATGGCTCAACTCTGCCGTCCAGCCTCCAAAAGTTTGGGCATTATATTCGGGGAGCTAGGGGCCGGGATTTTGCTCAGTGGTTCTGGCATCTGCCTGGCAAGCACAAGGTTCCAAGTCTGATCTCCAGTACCACATACCACAAAGCTGGGCGTGATGCTCATGCTTGTAATCTCAGCACTCAGGAGGCAGAGACCAAGGACTGCTGTGAGTTCAAAGCTGGCCTGGGCTACATACTGTGTTCAGGGCCAGCCTGAACTACAAAGCAAGACCCCTGTCTCAAAGAGAGGGGAGGACTAGGTAAGGGACCTCGATATTCAGTATATTAACACTCAGTTAGATTCCCTGATGAGTCCTGAGCGCCAGCACTCAGTTCTTCTGTCTTAGGTCTTCTAGGTCACAAACCATGTATTTTCTGTAGAGAAGAAACTTTAACCCTCCCAGGCTCACTTGTCTGAATAAAATGAGAGATCAGGGGGCCTAACTGCTTCCCAAGCCCCGGTTTGGCCGAACTTCTGTTCTAACTTTTTCTCCCCAGAGCTGTCTAGCCTCTGTCCAGGCTCCTGGGGCCGCTGGCAGAACAAACTCGGCTGCTCGGGCATCGCCTTTCTCAGCCCCTGAGCAGGCCAGGCTGAAGTCAAGGGTACTGTTAGCGCTTGTCCCAGATAGTCCTTGCAGACTCACACTATCTTGTAGATAGTGTAGACTTGTAGACTCACTCAGTCTCTTTATCCTGACTTAGTGGAATATCAGAAGATACTGAAAATAAATGCTCCATCCTCTTCACCATCCTGAAAAAGGCAAAGGACCCTATTTCCGCTTCTACCCCCAAAGGCTTCACAGTTTCCCTTGAGATTTCATTCTGTGCTCACCTGGTGCATTTTGGAAATGCCCTCCACGCTGCCCTGCCATCGTTTACGTCACTGGCGTGCAGATGGACGGTGCCATGCTTTACGGCTGCCCGCTGCGGACACACCCCGGAAGCAGCTCCCCGCAGTCTTGGGCGTCTGTGTAGACCGGCCCAGGGCCTCTGCGGAGCCCAGAACTCAGCTAGCCACGCTCCAGTCTCCTTGCGAGTGGCCTGGAGTTTCCGAATTGCCTGCACCTGCCTCTTGTAGACTTGAGGTCACCTCGATTCTCATGCCTAGGGCAGCGTAGACGCTATATAAACAGTTGCGCACTATCCTCACAAGAAGCAGCTGTACGAGTAGGTGCAGAGGTGGCTATTCTGGATATGTGGCTGGTTGTATCTGGGTACAGAGTCTGAGTACGTGGAGGGGTAACTTTATCTGCCCTTTTCTAACTGACTGCATTGTGTGTGCTGCAGGACAGTCTACTTTAAAGATATAGAAACTAATTACACACACACACAGACACACACACACACACACACACACACACAGGATGGCTGTGTAGGAACTGTATTAGCTAGCTGTGGCGGTACACACCTGGAATCCCAGCGCTGTGAGAGGCAGAGGCAGGAGGGTGGCAGGTTCGAGCCTCGCTTGGGCAAATCAGCAACTTAGTGTGAACCTATCTCAAAATTTAAAAAAAAAAAAATTTTTTTAATAAAAGGGCTGAAGATGTGACTCCACGCATAGGCCCTGGCTTCAGTCCCCAGTAAGGCAAAGAAAAGAAAAGGCGTGATTGTGGAACTCTAGTGAGCCACATCAAATCAGTGAGTACAGATCTAAGTTAGAAGGTTTATGCTTTGGCTGCCTTTTATGTTTCTTTGCTTCATCCACTTTTTCAATGAAATGAGCGACCACCGGCCCGAGGAGCCTGGCTACGCCTGTTCTGAGCTGTGTCATCGCCCTGGGCGGCTGGCAGCACCGCAGGCTGCACCTCCCGAGCTCCCGCAGCCTCTGTCTCTCCGCAGCCCCCGAGGTGGCCGTGAAGGGAGAGCGAGCCGCCTACTACCTGTTGGTGCGCGGCGGCGGCGGCGGCGGGGCCGGGGCCAGGGCTGCGCTGCTTCACTCCGCCAGCCAGATCAACGGCGCGCTGGCGCTCAGCGTCCTCCACGGAGCCATGAGAGCCGGGACGCCGCACACCGAGCCGCGTAAGTGGACCTGAGGCAGCGGGAGCCTTTCTGCCTTTGTTTACAAAATTACCCTATGTGGTTTAGAGCAGAAGAAAGATTAGATATTTCATCTACTTATTTTCCCCACACTCGGTTTCTTTCTGTAGTTTATCTTTTATTTATCTTACAAATTTTAAGTGAGGAGAACTAAGTTCTTTTGCATTATGTGTACTAAAATTTAAATTTCAGCCTTCATTTCTAAGTACGAGGTTTTGGTATCTTCTGCCTTAAATACATGGTATTATTTTCCATAATTTATTTTCCTTACTTCCTTGACGCCTTTGCGGTTATTGCTCTCACACGCCCTTGTCTGTATTTTGGGGATCCGTCGCTGCCTGCCAACCTGCCCGCCTGAGCATGAGGACAGGCACCTCCCCAGGCGCTGTGTTGTACGCGTTGTCTCGGGAGCTCCGGCCGAGTCTCTCACAGGACTGCGGTCACCTGCGGCTGCGGCTGTGGTCGGGGAAGACCGTGCCATGTCTCGCTGCCCCACCCTGGCCCTTCACCCCCATGTTGGTGCCATGGTAGGGTGGCAGAAACAGACGGGAGCCCATTTTCTCCCCGCGACCCCAGCCCCTGCCGGCATGGCCTCCCCCGGCTCTGCGGTCTCCAGCAGTCTGACTGGGCGTGCGCTATGACTGCTCCTACCGCGAGCGAGCTGAGCAGCTTCAGACCCCTGGCGTCACTCTCCCGAGCCCCGTTGCTGGTCAGCAACTCGGAGCAGGTTCCTGAGGCGCTGGCGCCAGGACTGCTGAGCAGCCACCACCACGGTCCTTGTGCACCGCTTGCTGCTCCGAGTCCAGTGAGGCGGACGCACTTGCACACAGGTTACGTGTGAGCACAGGCAGCAGTGGGCGAAGACTTGGGGTCGACTGTGAGCTGGTTCCCCAAGCTTGAGAAGGTTGTGCGGGACAGGTGCTGTCCTGATAGCGCGTGTGCTGCTTGCACGGCAGCCGGGGGAATGCAGAGGCCATAGGACCTGCCTCTGTGTCCCTCTGGGGCTGTGGGACTCACTGGACGAAGCTGCGAAGACCTCGACTTACAAGGGAGACAGGAACAAAGCCTGAGTTCCCTAAATCAGGCGTGTGCAGCCCCAGCTTGCTGCGCAGTCTGTGGTGAGCTGGAGGTGGGGGAGGGGGACCCCGAGGGCCAACCGAGCCCCATGCCGCGAGCCACAGTCACGGTGGGACGGCCCAGGAGAGTCACAGTGGGGTGTTCATCGTGCAGCCCGATGGGAGGGTCCTAGAGAAACGACTTCCCCTCCTCCCTCTGTGTGTTCTGAACAGATCTAACACTGTGGATCAGGAATTTGGCTCTGGTCCCTAAATTTCCCCCAAAGAAATAAGAGTCCAGTTGAAGTTTAAAATGCAGAACTACATAGTATGCTGACTTCCCCTGCTTGAGTGTCCCTTTGAAATACATACGCTCAAGGGAGGCAGGTGGCTTTTATGTTTTTAATCACGTCACCCCACACATTCCTCGGAACTGAGTGCTAATCGTGCACATACAGCATCCTCCATGGTGCGTGTTGTGTTTCGCAGGCTGTCCTTTCGATCTCGAAGCACTTCCGCATTTCTCCGGGGAGCAGCTTGTGCAGAGAGAGGACCGTCTGGCCGCTGCCCAAGCGCTGGTGCTGAAGGAATGCCTGGGTGAGTAGCGTCTGTGATGCACGCTGTGCACAGCGGGCGTTTCCTTTGCACACTTGTGCTCGTGTACTCTCTCTTCTAGATGTCACCCTCATTTTGCGAGGACTGTTCTTAATACCAGTAATGTGGAGAAGTCTGCAACTTCCTTTTCATGGGATTTAGAATATTCCTATTCATCTGTAATCAGCGTTAACAAGTAAATGAGTATCTTACAGGCAGACTTTGTTTCATGATTTGTTGTTGATTACATGCAAAAATGTAGGAGTTTTATTTATATAAACCTTTGTATGCTTTTGGTAGTGAGAGGGTAGAGACTGCAAATAGAAGAAAATCCAAGTCCAGACATATTTTATTTAAGTATTATTAAACTTTTTTTTTTTTTTTGAGACAGGGTCTCGCTTTGTAGTTCAGGCTGGCTCTGAGCTCACTATGTAGTCCAGGCAAGCCTCGAACTCAGCAATCCTCCTGCCTCTGCCTCCCAAGTGCTGGGATGACAGGCGTGAGCCACCACGCCCGGCTGTATTATTAAACTTTAATTGTGACCATCAGAACTATCTCAAGCCCATTTCTGTACCGAGTGAAGTTAGCATGAAGGATTTTCTTTGTTTGGAAAATTAATACCTTTTCCTGTCCTTCCTGCCTCGCTGCCTCCCTCCCTTTCTCCCTCGTTTCTGTCCTTCCTTTCTCCCTTGCTCCTTTGCAGCGGTACTGGAAATTGAACCCAGATCCTTCACACAGAGCTGTATCCCCAGCACTTTTTAAATTTTGAGACAGGGTCTCTAAATTACCAAGGTTGGGCTTGAGTTTGTCATCCTCCTGCCTCAGCCTCTCAGAGTGCTGGGACTATAGGCATGAATTGCCATGCCCAGCTCATACTTTTGTTTCAAGGATCATAATTTCAAGGTTTTGCTCTATTATTAACTTGGTTATCAGTCTTAATTTTTTATAATCATAAGCATTTATTATGATCAATATGAACTTATGTCAGGCATATCATTGATGTATAAGTACCGAAAAACTCATTAAAATTGTGAGAACTTAGTGTCATATAGAAAAAATATTAGAACAATATATATCATAAAATAATATTCTTTTGTTTAAAATTATTTTTAAGATATCTTAAGTTCAGGGGCCAAGGATTTAGCTCAGTGGTTCTAGCATCTGCCTGGCAAGTGCAAGGTCCTGCGTTTGATCCCCAGTACCACATACCACAATGCCAGGTGTGGTGGCTCATGCCTGTCATCCCAGCACTTGGGAGGCAGAAGCAGGAGGATTGCTGAGTTGGAGGCTTGCCTGGGCTACATAGTGAGCTCAGGGCCAGCCTGAACTGCAAAGTGAGACCCTGTCTCAAAAAAAAAAAAAAAATCTTAAATACAGCAGTCTGTTTGTTGAATAGAAGGCACTTTTAGTATTGAGCCCATTATTCACACAAGGATTACATTTTCGTTTGTGCAAAGCCAGAGTAATTGCATATTCTTCACTTTTTAACCACCCAAAATAACGTTTATTCAAATCCGATGTAATCAGGAAAGCAAATCAAGTTCAATGAAAAGTAGGACATATGAAAACAGGTGAAAAATGTATTGACACACTGGTTGTTTTGTGGATTAGAGCATTGACGTCAGACATCAGAGCACAGTGTGCTCACCTCTGGTCTCTGTTCTGTCCTGCCTCGTTCCCTCCCGGGCCCGAGTTCCTCCCACGCACCTCCTGCAGCTATGGACTCAGCTCCTCCAGCATCTCTGTTCGGTTCCTCTTCTTCTTCTTCTTCTCCTTCTCCTTCCCCTTCCCCTTCCTCTTCACCTTCCCCTTCTTCTTCTTCTTCTTTCTTCTTCTTTGTCTTCCTTCTTCTTCATCTCCGTCTTTGGAGACGAGGCCTCACGACCTATTCCAGGCTGGCTTTGAACCCACTGTGGAGCCTTGGCTGGCTTCGCCATCGCAGCGATCCTCCTTGCTCAGCGGCAAGTGCCAGAGGACCTGTGCGCTCCCCACCCGCCTTAGCTTCTCTGTTCTCACCCTGAGGCTCCCAGCCGGCAGCTGGGAGGAGCTGGGAGCTCTGAGGTGTCCTTCGAGGCTCCTTGGGGATACCAGACGCTCTGGCTGAGGCGCTCTCCGGTTTGTGAGGGGAGGAAGGTGGTGACAGGTCCAACAAGGTCTCTGCCTATGGCTGGTGCCACCCCCAGAGTTGGAGGGCGGGTCCCACAGGTGTCAGCGGCATGGCACCTCAGTGGTGGGCAGAGGCGGGAAGCCCTGGAGCCGAGCTTATGCCAGCTTGCGATCAGAGCCCTCAGTCATGGTGCACATGACTGCCTCAAGGCCTGTACCCAAGGAGATTCGTAGTGAGCAGAGGGCATCTCTGCCCGGGCAGCCGAGGCTGGGACTGGACACGAATCTGGTAACTGACGCGCATCTGTGTAGAGTTCCTGTGTCCCCAGGGCAGAGGCCAGGTGTGATGACCGAGCAGAGTGCCCAGTGCACGCGGCCGAGCACCCCTAGCGGCTCCCACGGCATCGGCCACAGCGCTGGGGGTGCTGACCGGGGGCCGAGGCCTGTGCACACAGCAGCTGCTCTCCCGCGGACCCGTCCGTGGCTCGGTATCATTAACACAGACTGTGGATTCTGCAGAAAAAACAAAGCTTGTTCAAAAGGATTTCTTCAAAATTATCAGCCGAACATGGAATAGATTCCATCATTGAGTTTCCACTGACCCCCCGGCCAGTACCAGGTGAGAAAGAAAAGCTTGTCACAGCAATGAGCCCAGTAGTGACACTGTTGAGACCTCTCATTGCTTTTTACAAGAATGCAGACATGAAACAGAATTTGTGAGAAATGAAATACAATTTGTTTTTAAATAAATCATCATTCATTTTACTTGTTTTGAAGATCATGTCCAATATTAGAATGATGATATATAAAATTTAAAATTCTGTATTTTACCTTTTAGTTTATAGCCTTTTGTACTTGGAAAGAGTTTTAGTGATACCACGCTTCAGTGACTCTCTAAGAAAGAGTTTAAGAATGCTGAACAATTTTTAAGTAGGATACTATTTAGTATGATGCAGAATAAATACCCCTTCTTCTACCTTTTATCCCTTCTCTTTGGCCGATCTACCTCCCTGTTTCCCATTCTGCATCTTTTATTTAATTCTTTAGACAGCCCCTTCCTCCCCTCCCCCATCTCACGCCCCCTCCCTTTTGGCAAAAGATCTACATGTGTACGTGCTGCTGCTTTCTTTTGAGAAGCGTTGAGTGTTGTTTCTGGTATTACACACTCACCCCACTAAAGACCTTTCAAAGAGTAAAAGGCAGAATTCTAGATAAGCACAGTTCTACTTGGCATAGTCCAGACCAAAAATATAAAGTAGCCGTGGCTTCTTTACCTCAGCTGTTGCCTTCCTGGCTTTTAGAGCAAATCGTGACACAGGTGAATCTGGCTTGAGATGAGACAGTGAGGATCTCCTCAGGGTTTAAGCCTGCGCAGTTATAAAACCAGCCTTCAGCGGCCTGGGAGTTTGTCTTGTATGCCTTTTAGAGAGGTTGGACATTACTAATCAACCATGTTTTCCCAAACAGGGAATGGTATTTACTGAGCTGAAGTTAGAACCAGTGATTTTTTTTTTTTTACAAGATCACATTCATGTATAATTTTTCTTAAATTAGGACTACTCAACAAAAATATTCTGTCAGGCCGGGCGTGGTGGCTCACGCCTGTCATCCCAGCACTCGGGAGGCAGAGACAGGAGGACTGCTGAGTTCGAGGCTTGCCTGGGCTACATAGTGAGCCGAGAGCCAGCCTGAACTACAAAGCGAGACCCTGTCTCAAAAAAAAAAAAAAAAAAAATTCTGTCAGCCATTCACGATCTGAATTTGTGTGCGTGAGCTCGGTTAAGGCACACATGAAAAAGCCACATGACATTTTTGTTTTACAGTAAATGAGGCTGTGACTGATGCTTGCTAGGAGCTTTTGCCCTGAATTGCTAAGGTGACCTTTTCTCCCTTTTTCCTGATGCCAGCAAAGGTCACTTTTGCTGCAGAGATGTGCTTTGGGGTCTCCGCATTCCTCCCTGTACCCCTCTCCTGGCAGCACCCTTTTCTTGTCGGCATCCGTCGTGTGCGGAGACCGTCAGCTCCTTTTACCTTTCTCTGTTGACCACTGCCCCGAGACCTGCTGAAATATGGGGATTTTTCATTCATTCCTCTTTTGCCATCTCCTTATTCCCAGACCCTCTTCTCTTTATTCCTGGATTACTGTCCTGTCTTTATTTTTATTTCAGAGGCATGGCTTCTAGGAGCTCCCGAAGTAAAAGTTTATAAAGTATAATTTATTTTAGTTCTTCTGTGCCTGAAAGTATTTTTACTTGATTGATAACTGATAATGAATTTGAGATTGAAAATTATTTATCCTTAGCATTTTTAAGACCTTGCTCTAATTCTCCCTGCTGTGCTCTGTTCTGGTTGAGAAAGTAATACCATTACTTTCTCCCCCCGCCCCCCACCCCCAGCACCTTCCTTGGCTCCTACTCGCTGAACTCTGGGCCGATGCACATTCAGGAGAAGACAACTCAAGTTGTCCTTGACTTAGCTCTTTCCTGATTTTCTTTTTCCAAGTCTCTTTTTCCTTCTAGGACTCTTATTAGTTATCTCTTGACTGTTCTAGACAAAATGCTCGATTTTCTTTCCTATCTCCATGTTATCTTTTTGTTCTAGTTTCTGAGGAGCATTCTCAGCTCACTGTGGAAGCCCGGGATGGGGTCGTTAGGATCCCATCTGCTTAATTGGAAGAGTTCTTGCTTGTTCATTGATCTTTCCTTCCTCAGCACACTGTGCGTGTCCTCTCTTGGTTCTGTGAAAATATTAGTTATCCAAGCTTTCTTTGGTTCTCTGCAGTAGTTTTATTTGCTGAGTTCCTTTTCTTAGGCTTTGCTTGCTTTGAATCTTTTCTCCACCGTGGGCTTTTTTAGTTTGGGGTACTGCAGCCGACCTCCTTCACCTCCCAAAGTTGTGACCGATTTAGAAATAAACCTAAGAAACATACAAATGGAAATAATTACAGGTAAAAATGGTAACAGCGTTTTAGATCTTGGCTTATTTCTTGTATATGCAGTAAGCACTGAACTTAGCTATTGAGTAGCTGCCAGAGCTGGGGGGCTGTGCGCGCAGGGGACCACACCTCCTGCAGACCACGCAGACCCTCCACAGGCTGGCCAGGCCCAGTGGGGTTGCCGTAGCATGGCTCGTTTCGGACTAGCTCAGGTAGAGCAGAGGAAGCGGGCACTGGAGTTCTGGCCCTTGCCTGGGTGTTCACACGCCTCCCTTGACACTTTTCCTTCCGTGCCTTGAGGACTTTGCTGTCATTCCCTTATACGTTGCAAGTTTTACTGCCCTTCATTTTCTTTCTTTCTTTTTTTTTTTGAGACAGGGTCTCACTCTGTAGTTCAGGCTGGCCCTGAGCTCACTGTGTAGCCCAGGCAAGCCTCAAACTCAGCAGTCCTCCTGCCTCTGCCTCCCAAGTGCTGGGATGACAGGTGTGAGCCACCATGCCTGGCTTTATTGCCTGTTTTTAATAGCATCTCCAACAAGAATCACTGGAGAGTGGTAAAGTGAAAATTCAATAGCTGCTCACAACCTGCTATTTCTGCCCCAGTGTCAACATCTGAGGCTCTCTTCTGAGGGTGTTCACTGCTTCAGGAGGAGACTTTCTACTGTAGGGTGGTCACTGCTAGCTATCTGGTGGCAAGGCTTAGAGTCTTGAGTATACAGATTTGCATTCAATCCCTTGCTCTGAACCCAGCTTCAGCATTACTTCTTAGTAAAAAGTGGAAGCAGAGGTTCTGAGGCCTGAAGGCTGGAGGCTACGGTCCAGAGCAGGACATCCAGTCCTGAGTGGGCTAGCACCTTACACCATCAGCCTCCTGCAGGACCTCAGCTTTGCCTCCTGGGTCAGGGATGGCTCCCAAGATGACTCTCCCTTCTCTGCCACTCTGTTACCAGGTACCCTAATCATTTTCTCATTTGTTAACATAAAATGCCTGATACTCACAATTTAAGGCTTGTGCTTCAGTCATAGTCGGCTGGCTCCAAGGCAGGCAGAGGGGCCTGGTGGAGGAGCACTGCTCACTGCATGGTGCACAGGAAGTAGAGAAGGAGGGGTGGGCCATTCCAGCCATGACCCTTTCCCCACCTGCTCCCAGCAGGCCGCCTCCTACAGCCCCACACCTCCCCTAGTCCACAAGCCCTACCTGTGGGTGACTGTGGGAGGCTTTAGGAGGACATTTAGATGTACACTGTAACACTGTGCCACTACCACTGTGCCTTCCAGCATTTATCACTTGCTCTTGTGTTGTCCTATTTTGTTCCTTTTCTGTGCGCTTTGGTTTTGAGAAGTATCCCAAAAGTCTTAACAAGTTTTAGTTTCATATACCTATCAACATATGACCATTTTTAATGCTCTGTAATATCTTTCTTAAACCTTCTATAAACTTCTCTGTATCATTTCAACTTTTGGGGTTAACAAATTACTGTTTCTCCTTATCTCACACAACTGGGAATCTGGCTATTATGTACAAATGAGACTAAAGTGAAAGGGTGCCTACCCAAGAAAATTGATTTGCTGGAGAAATTCACTTGTTTTACCTTTGAAAGTGTTTTCTGTAAAAGAGTAGTAGATGAGCTCTTGAGAGGCTTGAAAAAAAGTCTTACGGTTAATTAGATTGATTTGTCTTGCAGAAAGGACAAAGTTGGCCAAGGAGCCTGAAGCATTTTCTGCTGATGAGCTCAAAAGTCTGTTAAGACTCACCAGGGAACGCTTTCTCCATCGTTTTGATGCTCATACTTCTAAAATGGTTTTAAGACAGATAGATAAAATTAAAACCTCGGCCATGTTAAATGGTAAGTTTTTTATTACTTTAAATTTTGTTCTTTGTAGTATCTGTGGTAACTATTATTATTAAAATTTTTTTTTGAGACAGGGTCTTGCTTTGTAGTTCAGGCTGGCCTTGAGCTCACTATGTAGCCCAGGCAAACCTCGAACTCAGCAATCCTCCTGTCTCTGCCTCCCGAGTGCTGGGATTACAGGCGTGAGCCACCACACCCGGCTATTATTAAGACTTTTAAGATGTTATTGGTCAAGCCATAATGCATTTTATAAATTTAAATAATAATGCACATTTTTACATATGACCGTGTATGTATGCAAGGGGCCATCCACAGTGAATGTTTAAATTTTTAAGAATTTATTACAGTCAGAGGCACATTGCCAGTCCCCTACAACATGCCCCTCACTTTGGCCTCTCCTGCGGCCCTTGCTGCTCTGGAGCACAGTTCCGGAGTCCTCCCTCCTGAGTGCGTCTGAGGCTTGGTCAGACGTGAATGCTGCCACCACACACCGTCCCACTAAAAAGCAGCCGCAGCAGCACGTGATGCTGGCCCCACACACGCCTTTCCACCAGGTCCGGCCTCACAGAACTTCAGGCGCCCCCTCAGAGTGACAGTGGCTGGGAAAGGCGAGCGTGTGGGCTGACTCAGACGCGGAGGCAGCCGGGACAGCACAGTTGAGGGCATGTCAGGAAAGAGGACTCTAGAGCTGCTTCAGAAAGTGGCAAAGAGCAATGGAATAAGTGTGTTCAAAGGAAGGGGGCATATTTCGACGGGAACTCATATCAATGTCTTTTTATAGTAATTTTTTAAACCAAAACTATAATGTTTGATCAGGCTGTATATACGCTCTGTATGTATTTATATATTACAGACTTCTTGATAACATCTTTCGTTAGGCATGCTCAGTGTATTGTTTTTGAGCAGAGGGAGAAGCATTGGAAGGTAATCTTTTTTATTAGCCTTGCTAAGCTGCCAAAGTGGGTGGATTTCTATTATGCTATGTTTGCGGAAAGTAAAGGAGGTAAAATCTACAAAGAGGATTTAATATGATAAGATGCATCACATTTGCCACTCATTAGGGCGGGAGCAGTCACCAGAGTATACTGGGGAGGCACAAAATCATTTCCATGTTTAATTGGATTTCTGTTTTCCTGTATTGTGTTGTTGTGATGAATTTGAATAGAGCAGAGCTTTTCAAAAAAGTATCTACCAAGAAAGCATTTGAAGATTGCTTGGCACAATTTTAAATGTACAGGACAATTGCTGGTTTGTATTTATTTATTTATTTATTTTTGAGACAGGGTCTCGCTTTGTAGTTCAGGCTGGCACTGAGCTCACTGTATAGCCCCGGCAAGCTTCAAACTCAGCAATCCTCCTGTCTCTGCCTCCCGAATGCTGGGATTAGAGGCGTGAGCCACCATGCCCGGCTGCTGGTTTTTATTTTGTGAGAATAATTTTATTGCATGTGTTGGTGAAGAAATGATAAGAGGACTGAAGTTAGAGTGGTGTTTTCTGAGTTCACAGCAGTGTTTGAGTGTTTGACAAAAATGAGTATTAAGTCATGCCATGCACTGGTACAAGTTCTCTATGTCGATTGTGGTCACGATATGTATATAAAATGTACCAATAAAATCAATTTTTTAAAAATAAATAAGACAGGATTTCCAAAGGGAGAAACGGCCACCCCGGTGTGAAGGAGAGGAAGGTGAGGCCGGCGGGAGGGCCGCGTCCCCGGGTCTGCGCGGCCGCTGGGAGGCTGAACGTGGGAGAAGCGGGACCAGCCGCAGGAGCTAACTTGCAGGGAGGTCCAGGGACGGGCCCAGAAGTGACTGGGGGTTCGCCCGAGCCACAGGGCGTCCTCGCCTTCTGGAGCCTTCGGTTGTGCCCCGAGCACACAGAGCACGTCGCCCTTGAACGCGTCCCGCGCCTCCCCCGCACGACCCCCGCGCGTGCCCTCTGCCGGAACTCTCTCCCAGCTCTTGAGCAGTTCACTGATCGTCGCTCCACAGATGCCGCTTAAATGTATTTCAGAGACGCCTTTTTAGACCTTGCTGCATTTAAGTTACTTCTTCTTGAACTGTTCCCTGTAGTTTTTCTTCATGTAACTTGCAATGTTTTGAAGTTACATATTATTTGTGCAGTTCTTTATGAAATATTTATCTTCTCTCTTAGCCCAGGTCTTTGTGAGTACAGCACATGCCTACCTGCCATCTCCAGTACTTGTGAAGCCTGGCATAGTCCTGGGCACATGGGGTGGGGTGTGTCCCAAAATACTTATTAAACCAATGAAAGAAACGAGAGTTGTTCTGAGCCTGTGCAGAACCCCGACAGGCTGTCACTTGGAGCATGGCTCCTCACGTGAGTTAGAATATTTAACATCCTTGTAGCTTTGATCTGAGTAGGTATGTCTCCACGTAAATCACATGATCTGCAGAAACCACACGATCCATCAGGCTTCCTGTCTTCATCCTTTATTTGTATACACTTCAGGACTATTAGCAACTGATAGGCTTATTTGGTTGGCTCATTTTTGTGAAAACATTTTGTCCCTTCACAGGCACCGTCAGGTGTCATAGAAATGAGTGTGCTGGCTCTTCCTGCAAGCCATAATTGTATTATTTTAGACACTTAAGAATGAATCTTCTAGGGCTGAGAATTTAATCTAGTGGCAACACCACTTGCCTTGCAAGTGCAAGGTCGTGAGTTCAATCCCTGATACCAAAAAGAAAAAGGAAAGAATCTTCTAGTATGCATTTGTAATTTCCACTTTATTAGGTAGATTACACTGGTGATAATGTGACTTTTTCTTTGTGACTCACTCACATTTAGGTGTGTGAGATTAGAGTTTATCTTCATTAACCACTTCCAGTCACCAGTGTTCTGCTTCCTGTGTGTGTGTGTGTGTGTGTGTGTGTGTGTGTGTGTGATGAGATTCTCTAGGCACTTTTTCTTCTTTTTTCCTATCGCATTGAGTTGATTTCTTTGATCACCAATAAAATAAAACATTTTAAAAACGGTCTTCTTGGTTTCTCAGAGAACTTTTTGCATCTTTCTGGTATCAGCACAGGTAGTGTCCTGACCCATAAATGCAATATAGTGCCATGTTTTGTTGTAAGAATTTTTTATTGAATATGATAGATCTGTGAATGTTTGTTTACTTCTTCTTAATTATTTAACCTGTGTCCTTTGTATTTATGTAGTTGTATAGGTAATGTTAAAAATTAATCATTGTCAATATTTAAAGATAATCTAATTTTTTTTTTTGAGACAGGGTCTTGCTTTGTAGTTCAAGGTAGCTCTGAGCTCACTATGTAGCCCAGGCAAGCCTTGAACTCAGCAATCCTCCTGTCTCTGCCTCCCGAGTGCTGGGATTACAGGCGTGAGCCACCACGCCTGGCAACAATCTAATATTTTTTAAAACATGCCTTCCACTCCTTTATGAGTTCCCAGCACGTAATTGTGCAGAATCACTGTGGATTTTTTTCCCTGAGTGGAAAGCTATGTCCCCATTAAGAAGCATGTTACGTTATTGTACATCTCATGACAGTATAAAATAGTATTTTACTGCCTTTAGCAAGAAGTGGGAAGTGGTATATTTGTATGGTGTTTGGAGAGGGCAGTCTAATATAGGTATTGAAAGTATTCTTAAATCTTTAGTGTGGAATAGTTTAATAAAGAAAAATAATATTCAGGTTTCTATTTTTATTGTTTATAATTTTTTTTTACCAAATTCTTTTTTTTAAAAGATCACTCCAAATTTTAAAACAAGTATCTCTGTCAGGGTTGATGATTAAACAGCTAATACTCAATAATTTTCAGCTGATTATTAGAACCAGCATGTAATAGTTCAAACAATGTTTAAAGTCAGATGGTTTTAGAATTCAAAAACATAGTCTAGTTGGCAGTTTTGCTAGTGCTACTACAGTTTGGGTGCACTAATGGTTTCTCATGAGGAAGGAAGTTGCCCCTTTAGGTTTTTGTTTAAGGTCCCAATGTTAGGAGCGATCTGACTGCAGTTCACAGCAGCATATTAGCTAGAAAGAGCCCGAGTCTTATAGGTAATGTTCTATTGGTAACGTTATGGGTCAGCTTCCTGGTGCAGGACTAAGTGTCTAACGCTGCAGTTTGAAGGAGGAGAGGCTTATTTGTAAGGCTCATGGTTTCAGGATTCACCCAGGCACGCGGCCATGGTGGAAGGGCTGGTGGAAGAAAGGCTTGTCTTGTGGCCCCCAGGAAGCTGAGAGGGCAGAAAGAGAGGCAGAGAGGAAAGGGTTGGGACTGAGGTACCTGATGTCCAACGCCCGAGACCCACCCAGAGACACTCGGGAGTCCCTTCACTCGCTTGCGAGGTGTCTCTTTTAAGTCAATCAAGTGAAGAATCAAGGTGGACCATCTCAGTAGTAAAATAACACACGAGATGCTAATGATTTTAGGACACGTATGTTATGGTATGTTATATTAATTCAACAGTAAGGATTATTCCTTATGTAGCCTTTACCTGAGAACAAGCCCTACATTTGTCATTTGATTATTGTACCTTTGAGAGTGAAGTAATGTGGTTTTGGAAATTGGAATTTTGGAACATGAAACTTTCCAATCGACCTGTACTCCATTTTGTAGTATGGAAATCACAAAGTGGATCCAGTGTGTTGTCTACAGAGTTATCTCTTCTTCGTTTAGAAGTAATTCCACTAAAAAAGCCAGTGGTGCTTATATTCCATGAGTCCTAACAGTACTGATTTTTCAGTTTTCTAAATAACTTTCCTTTTGATGAGCTATTTTATTATTTGCATTTCCAACAAAGTTCTCTGTGATTTCCCACAGTACAGACCCCCCAGAAAGGTCTTTAATAACTGCCTGAGTCAAGTCCCATGCACCCAACACAATATGCATTTATGTATCTGTATACCTGTGTCTATACGTTTTCACATAGCAGAGTTCAGTGTTAATTCTTTTCTTACGGGTGTTTCTTTCTCTCCAGCTGCCAGTTCAGTGGAACCTGACTCTTCGTCACTAATGGAAACCAGTTCTTCGGAGTGGCCGGAAAAGCATGTCCTTCAGAATCTGGAAACTTTTGAAAAAGCTAGAGAAAAAGTGAGGTAATATTTGAGTCTGTGAGACATCGTGCTATAGCTCAATATCTTTTGTTGTTGTTGTTTTGTGTGTGTGTGTGTGTGTGTGTGTGTGTGGTACTGGGGATCAAACTTGGGCCCTTGTGTGTCCAAGGTTGGCGTGGTACCACTTGAGCTAAATCCCCGCCCTAGCTCAGTGTCTTTAAGTGAGCTTTCTTAACCCTTTATTTCTGTGACCTGTGAGTAGTTTATAGTCGTGTTATGAAAGAAATCGCGCCTCCAGTAGGCAGGGCTTGGGAACAGTGTGTCGGTGAATGGGGAGGGCTCATCCTCCTCTGCCTTCTCCCTGCTTTTAGAACTTGCTTTGTGTTAAGACAGATGGAATTAGGGAATAACGTGTCACTTAGAGTCTGGTTTGGACGTAATCACCTGTTGGTGACCTTGTTTCCTCTGTCGGTTGGAGATAAAAATCCCAGGTCTGCTTCAAAACTGAAACCCTGATAAGACGCTCTATGAAAAAGCAGCTTCCAAGCTCGAAAATGCTGAGCACAGTGAGGTGTCGCCAGGGCCGCTCTATCTGGGCAGTGTAATTTATCACACGAAGGCGTTTAAATTGCTTCGATACCCTTGTGTTCGTGTTCTATATAAATGCAAATTGCATGTCTGGCTGGCGCATCTAGTCTGCAGAATGATTGAGCATAATATTCATTAAGAAACTTTTGTAAATCACCATTAGAGAGGCTGTTTACAGAAATTAAATTAAACCCTTTGTGCACTCCCTGCCCTCTTGGAGTATGAAGTTCAAAAAATATGGCTGAGGCTTTCTTGTTTGACTATTTCTATTAGGTTTGTATTTCACTTTAAAAAGAGGAAATCAGAAGAGGGAGGGGCCGCTGTCAGTATGGGTGTGATGGGTCCTTGAGGTATAGAAATATGGGCCTCAGACATCATGTGTTTATTAGCTAATCACCACGTGATTATTAGCAGAATTGCTCACTTTCAGTAACAAAATAAACAAGAAATAATAGGAATTTATGAAATCAATTTTCTGTGCAAGTATTGAAAGGTGCTGAGGGTTGAGAGCAGGGCCTTCACACGGAGCGACAGCCAGTCTCTTTTTTGTTTCTTACATTATGCTTAGATAGCTACGATGCCCAGACTGGGTTAAAACGAGATCTACCTGCCTCAGCCTCCCAGAGTGCTGGGATTGCACAAGTGTGCCACTACGCCCAGCAAAATATAAAAATACTAATTTATTTTATAGGGACAGAGCTATGGTGCACAGTAATTGAGTGCTTGATAAAACTGTCTGCCTTTTTTCAGTATTTATAACTTTCTGTGAGGTTTTTTGCTTACAGGGTCATAATAGAAGTAGTGCTTAGTTTAGAGCTGGTCCAGTCCTGAGTGTCACCCAGGTCTGTCACGTGACCTATTTTGTGCCAGTCTCTTTAGCTAACATACAGGAATAGTGACCAGCTTTAGGGTCAATTTTCTCTTTATAAAGTACCGATGTTGAGATAAGACCCATTCCGTCTTTTTCAAGGGAACTTGTCAGTCTGAAGAACACCTTGTACGTAAAGCAGTTTGCAGCGTAACGTCCTGTACTGTGTGGTCTCAGATGTGGCCACAGTCCGGAGTGTCCAGGTGCCGTCCCCACGGCCATGGCAGGCCTGGGAGAGTCCCCGTCCGTCCTCCCCTCGGAGAGCGGTTACAGCGGTTCAAAACATAGGAGAATTTTTTCCAGTTTTGTAGAATTACTAACCTCTGAATAATTAGCATACTGTCTTTTGTAAGTAATGAAATCGTGCTTATTTTTTCACTTTTTTTTTTTACTTAGTAGAATCATCAGTGTGGCATCTCCAAGTTTCAATGTGACCTACAGATTTTTTTGAAAAATGCAGTTTAAAACCGCATGATTTGCAGAGACTTTACTTCACTGTTTCTCTTAGTAATTCTTCCGATTTCCTTGTGTTTCCCAGTTTCTGCTCCGACAGTGCGCACTGCGCGTGCCCTACTGAGTCTGTGTACCGTGTTTTTCCAGACCTGCCTCATTCCCTCGTTCATCAGAGCCGCTGCTGGGCCAGCAAGAGGCGCCGCGAGACGTGGTCCCCCTGGACGCCAGGGAGCTGCTGAAGCACTTCACCTCCGACGGGCTGCCGGCGGGGGAGCTGCAGCCTTTGCCCGTGCACAGAGGGTGAGCCGGGAAGGCGCTCCGTCCGCGTCTGCTGCGGCTCGCGCTGCGGCCTGTGGCTGGGCAGCCTCCACACAGTGGCTCTCGGCCTCCGTGTTGGTCCGTCGGGCTTTAAACCCACCTCGTTGCGGGTTGCGGACAGCAGCGGGGCTCTCGCGCAGAACTGCATCTTTAGCTTTTTGTTTGTTTATTTTTTGAGACAGGGTCTTGTTTAGTTGCTAAGCAGCTATCCATGCTGGGCTCAAATGTGCAATCTTCCCGCCTCAGCCTCCCAGAGTGCTAGGATTATAGGCCTGTGCCACTGTGCCCAGCTATAATCCTGACTTTCACTCGTCCACATGCCCCACAGGTTTGTGCTATTATAAGGACGTGGAAACAGTAAGTGAAACTTGAGCATATTCTTCGTGGAATTCACTAACTTTTCCTTTATACACAAAGGACAGTACTTTTTGGGAGACAATTAAGTTTCAAATTCCAAATGTATGCTTTTCCTTCTCTTTACCCATTTGGGTTTTGCCTATACTTTCATTATTGGTGTCAGTTACGCCTAATATGAGCAAAGCCCAGGGCCTTTTCATTGAAGAGGATGGGAAATGCAGTAAAAAGGCTTTGGGCACTGACATTAGCTCATGAGCCCGCAGCAGTTGCGTGAATAATTTATACCCAGTTTTACTTCTAAGACAGCGTCCTCTGTGTTACTGTCTGACACTTGTCCTCGTTGCTGCCGTTGACTGACAAAGGTAAAATTGTGACATCAGTTTCCGGTGCTGGTGGAGTAATATGCTCTTTATCCGATTTGGATCCAATCGTTACTCCATTGTTTCGAAAGACTCACAGGCTGCTTTAAACATTCTACACCTAATGTTTTTAAAAGCTTGTTTTGAGTTACACTGTGATGACTTCGCTTCTGAAGGTAAATCTGCAAGGAGATTAATTTTGAAAGTTGTTATATATCAAAAATATTGTGACAGCATTGTCATCTTTTCTGGGTGTTAACTAGAGAGAGGGGAGCAATTCAGAAGCACCTCCATTCTGGGTCTTAACACATTAGTGATGAGAAAGCTCTATAATTTTGGAATAACTTTCCTTTTCTCCGTGCTGTGAGAGCATTGACTCTGTTTCCTGGGAATTCACAAAGTAGCCTCCATTTCCCTCCCTTCAGTGGATGAGTTGCTGACCCTTCAAACCACTCGGCACGAACTGGCAGCCCACCCAGTTTGCCGAAACGGAATTACTATTTTTTGTTTTGTTTTGTTTTGCTTTTTGAGACAGGGTCTCACTTTGTAGTTCAGGCTGGCCCTGAGCTCACTATGGAGCCCAGGCAAGCCGCCACGAACTCAGCAATCCTCCTATCTCTGCCTCCCGAGTGCTGGGATGACAGGCGTGAGCCACCACGTCCGGCATTGTGGTATGTGGTGTTGATTGCTGGTGGGTGTCAGTCTCCATGCCCAGCATCGTATGTGGTTACCAGGGATCGAACTCAGGACCTTGCACTTGCGAGGCAGGCGCCAGAACCACTGAGCTAACCCTCCGGCCCCAAACGGAATTATTTATTTATGCGGGTCCATTCTTTTTATTATAGCATCTTTCCAAATGCGGACTGGGGTAGTTCTTTGTGTGGTTCACAGGTGGTCTGTTTAGGAAAGTTCCATGTAGTTCCTTGATGTTGGGAAGGGTCTGTGGTAGAGGCACCGTCTGTTAACATGGAGATTGGAGGAGGAGCCCTCTGGGTCAGTCGGGAGCCTGTGCCGTGAACCATCTGTGAGGAGGCCGTGTTAAACCAACAGGGAAAACACACGTTTATTAAAGTGTGTCACTTACGAGGAATGAGCTGTATGAGAAATTTATCTTTTAAAAAATAGGATCCTGGACTAGGGATTTGGCTCAGTAGTTCTGGCATCTGCCTTGCAAGTGCAAGGTCCTGAGTTTGACCCCTGGTACCACGTACCACAATGCCGGGCGTGGTGACTCACACCTGTCATCCCAGCACTCAGGGGGCAGAGGCAGGAGGGTTGCTGTGGGTTCAAGGCTGGCGTGGTGGCATAGTGAGCTGAGGGCCAGCCTGAACTACAGAGACCCTGTCTCCACAATAAAAGGATGCTGAGTGGGAAGGTTTGGTGTGAGGGAGGCCGGAGAGAGCGTGGTGAGGGGAGGGGGCGGCTCTGCTGGGGGCCCTGGTTCCTTTCGGTGGACAGTCATCAAAATAACTAGGGTTGTTGCATCTTACTTGAGGCTTTTTCGGGACCACCTTAGATAATTTAGAATATGCAGACTTCATTTTAGGATTCATTAATTGGCCCATGCTTTACCTTTTCTCTTTAATAAATGGAGTTTATTGCTACATTTTAGGAATACATTATGATCACACGGATCTTGGAGAATTTGTCCCCGGACACTGTATGCCTTGAGTGTCATTCTTTCCCGTCTCCTGCCCTCCCCTCCAGCCTCCAACCCCCTGGACACATAAGCTTTTTCCATTTTTTTCCTTTTTATCTTTCTCCTCTTCCTCCCCACTGTTCCCCTTCCCTTCTGAAGATTTCCTTCCTACTTCACAACACCTGCCATAAATTCCAGCCCTCGTTTATACCTTCAGGTTCTCGAAGTCATTTTCTTAGTGCCCTGTTATTTCCAGTGGCCGAAGGGAGTGTCGCAGGAGGGGATATGACAGCAAGTTTCTTCTCAGGACTCTAGGATGTGCTTGCCTGTCGCGGTGGCATTTCCGCCCCCACTACTTTATTCTGCCTGACAGCCGCGTGCAGACAGGGTCAGCAGGTTCTGACCCCCAGGACCGCGAGGCACCATGCTGGAACAGCAGGGCCCACTCGGGCCGAATAACCCAGGCACTGAGTTCTGATCCCAGCAGGACTCCCTCCTCCCGACCGATGGGTCCCCTCCGGACCTGCACGTAGGGTCAGCTGTGCGCCCTGCTGGCTGAAAGCCACCCGAGAAGAACGAAGGCCTCAGGCCGACTCTGCCCGCTCCATGTCCCAGGGTTGAATGCAGCTCGCTCCGAGACACGGTGTCGGGCCCACGGCCCTCAGGCATCACAGTGGGAAGCGAAGGCTTCGAGTGAACTCTCATTATCCTCCGCCAAAAAGTTAGCTTCTGATTATGCCCTTGCCTAAATAAGTAAACATTAGTGCAGGTCCCCAGGAGTGGCGGGCCCCAGCACATGATACTCCTCCCTGTGCCAGCTCTCCCAGCACTCGGTCTGTTTCCCAGAACAGTTTTGTGCAGTAAGTAACAGCCTGAGGTCGAAAGCCGAGGACAGAGAAGCGGGGACTGCACGGGGCTCCCTGCCACTCCCCTGAGGCTTCCTAGGGCCCCGTGACTTCCGAGCGCGAGTTCAGATGGGAGGGAGGAAGTCGGACTCTTTCTCTGTCACTAAGTAATCCTTAAGTACTAATAAAACTTTTTTATTTCAGGGATAAGACTTTTGTTTTGACACCAGAACTTAGTCCTCGCAAACTCCGGGTCTTACCTTTTGAAAAAGCCTTGGTGTGTCATTACCATGGAATTGAGTAAGTCTTTATTTATTTATACTTTTCTGCCTGCTGTTCATATAGTACCTCTCATGAAAATGTTTTCAATGAAGTAACATAAACTGAAACAAAACTGCAGAGAAAGAGTGTCAGAACCCCCAAAATAAAAAAGCTACACCCGCACAAGTTAATTTACCTTCTGTTGAAGAAAATGGTATTTGGTGCTTAACAGTTCAGCATCATTTAAACGTCCCTCATAGTTGGGAGTATTTCAGTCAGCAGAAGCCGGGCTTGCTTTCCCAGCATGCATCGCGCTGCAGGTCACCTTCCTCATTCTGCTCACTGATCACACTGAAATTGCTCAGGAGCCACAAGCGGGAATGTGTTCCCTTCTTGCTATGTTAATTATAAGTGCTACTTTACAGGATTTTAATTGACCATATTAAGGCCTCTCTTGCTTAACGATATAACGGTTTCGGGGGTCAGGGATCCTCAGCCGTTTCCTCTGGGGTAGGAAGTAGAAGTTGCTGCTAGTACATTTTACAGCAGACTCTTCCGATCTCGGTGATTCATTTTGCAGTTTTTTACATTCTGAAAAGGAACCATCATTTTTACACTAATTTTTCTATAAAATCATACAAGGCTTGATTCTTCATTAAGGTACAGATTCTAGGAAGTGAAAAGAGGATTCTTGGTTTTGAATGAAGACTGTTCTGTTTTGGAATGTGTACATTATATATATACCCACACACCATATATATACATTATATATGTATATGTATGTGACACCGTATCAGGAGGTCATGAAGATCATGTTTCCAGCAGGGCAATGGGTGTCTGTTTAGAGGCAGTAAAAACCTTTTATTTATTTCACCATTTTGTTGTTGAATGTTTATATTACTTTCATATATTCTTCTGTTTTCTGCCCTTTTTATGTTATTAAAGACCTATTGATTAAACGTTACAGAAAAGTTTACAACAAAAACTGTCCTTTGCTACCGCCTACCTTCCAGTCTCAGTTTTCAGAGACTTGGTTTTCATCCCTGACGGTCACTTCTTTTATTGTAGAAGACAGATTTCTATTAGTGTTTTTTAATGTCTTCGTGTAAGATATCATCGACTCTACTCTGGAAAACAAAGACTTTGTCCCCCTGTTCTTGATTTCATTTTTCTCTTTACTTTGCTCCTAAAAATATATTTACAAATTCTGTTTCTTACTCTGTGACCTATGAAACAGTTTACCCTTCCTTTTGTTTGATAACTTTAGGGCTTTCTAATGTATTAGAGGGCCCTAAGTAGGGCTTTTAAGGTACTTTGCATGAAAGTTGAATCAGAAAGTTAGAGGCCGTGGACCCTGTTCATGTCCTCCCTGTGAGGAGAAATAGCACCCCCCTGCTGGGAGGATGGACTGGGGTTAACATGTTCTGTGCTACATGGCCGGAAAACTCACCCCAGGACAAAGCTAGTTTTCACTTCTTAGGTCCTATCGACTCTGCTAGGCACTGATTTGAATAAAACAAGCTTTGATGATTGTATCTTAACAGCTGGCGTAGTCATGTGACTATGTTTTAGGGTATGTTTCTGCAAATACTATGATTTAGGGTTTGTCTCATCTCCCTACTTTTTTTTTTTTCTTGTCTCCAGTTCACCTAGAAAAATTTTAGTAAACCACATAAATTCATAGAATTTGTAAAAGATAATGTCCTTCACATTCATTTTTAAACTATTAAATGAAGATGTAATTGAGGATTTTCTCCTGGTGGGGCTCATTTATTTGTTACGTGAACGTGTGTGACGTTCATTCTCCTGCCCCTACTCCCTCCCTCCCACTTCGTGATCAAACACACACACATCTGGCCGGAACTTGGGTTTTCTTTCCTATACATTTATGCTCCTTGAGCTAGGGATTAGCAAAGATGGAGGGCGGCTGCGCTATGAATCCAGACAGTTTTTCCCTAGATTTCGGCGTATGAGCAAAGGCCTGTTTATATTCAACATAATAGAGTAGAAACAAAAACTCAGAGGGAATATTAAATACAAATCCAGAGAAAGCCTTTTGTCTGGTGCTGTGGGCCGTGACAGCCCCGGCCTTCTCTCCGCGGAGATAACACTGTTTGGGAGCAAGTGTGTTGACGGCTGAGGTGCACGTGAGCACCTCTTAAGGCACAGTGGAACCCGAGCCCTGCACCCGCGTCCTTCCCGTGTTTCCCTGCGCTGCAGGGGAAGACACCGTCGATCGGAGGAGAGTGCTGCTCTCGGCACGGCGAGTAGCCCTGCTGCTGTCGGCCTCTCTCCTTGCTCTGAAAATGTCTTTCCTTCCCTCCAGAAGATGTGCAGTTTTCTCCTGAATTCATTGCCATTGCCTGCTATGTAGCAGACAGTATTTTATTTATCTTTTTAGTTACAAAGTTATCTTAGGGGCATTTTTCTCTGTTAGGACCCATAAAACTTTTGGTTGTTTTTTAAGAAAATACGAGATAGTAAGTCATCCATCCCGCCATAAATATTTCACTAATATCAAATCCATGCCCAGTTACTCTATTTCTTTTCTTTTCTGATTTACAAAGAACCTTTTTGTTTCCATGGCAAATCATGGCTAATCATCTTAAGGACATTTCAAATGCAATTAAGGCGAGCTCATATAGTACAGATAATTTGGTGGAAGGGTGATGTTCCAAGCAGCTGTGATCAGGAGACAGCTAAAGAAAAGAATCTGCATCTTAGAAACAGCATTAGGGCAATAAAACATATTCTTACATCAAAACATCTATCTTTCTCTCGAAGTTCCCTGTGTCCGTGCTGATGAGCCATTACACTGTCTCTTGCCCAGAACCTTTCTGAAAATCCATGGATCTTAACCTTCCTCTAGAAGTTACTATTCACCTAGGACAGAAATAAAACACATCAGTAATGCTTCTAATTGCTGCTGATTTTAATGAAATCCATTTTAGACCATTAGAGAACCAAGGGACCGAAGTTCCGCTGCCCGCTCTGCCACCGATTGACGTTCTCCGCAGTCGCAGTGAGCTGCTGGGTTGGACTGGAGCTGCTCAGCCCAGGCCGCACGTTAGCGTGGTCTAGGCAGACTTCTCGGTTGTGTATATTTAAGGTGTATCTGGAACAGGGTGTTTGATAAACATGCGCACAAGGAAGTGATTCTTGCAGTCAGAAAAAGGAATAGCCTAGTCTTACAAAGTAGCTTTGTGAAAATGCCAGGGGCACATTCTCACCGCAGACCAGTAAATCAGACCCGTCTGGCGTGGGGTCGTCGCTCAGGCAGCGCTGACGTTCAGCCTTCTGTTGACACTGCCTAAGGGGGTCGTGTCCATGCGGGAAACTGACCAGGTGCAGGGCGGGCTCCGAGCCTCATGTGGCCGCTTCCGGCTCCAGTGTGTATGGTCAGCGTGGTAGAGGAGGAGCCTGATCAGGACGGGGACGCAGCGGCTGTGCGCATTTACCTCCTGGGTTGCACATGTGTTCCAGGCACCGGTCGCCTGTCTCTGTGTGCCCCTGCACGCCATCCTCCAGTGCCTCTTTCAGATAAGGGCATAAGGACTGTCAATCTCACTTTGCGGACTGCGCGAAAGAAGCCTCCCTCGGCCAGGTCCGCAAAGTTCATAAACAGAGGAGCCCTGGTCCAAGTCCAGGGATTCACCAGTCTGAATTAGATACAGTCCAGATTCTTAGAAGTCAGGTAGGTATCACGCCGGTAAGGTGCAGTGTTTAACACTTCCGCCAGGCGCTCAGATGCGAGGGTGACCACCCGCTCCCGGAAAGCAGAACGTTTGCCAGAAATGATTTTAGGGATTGAGGGTTTTACAGGTGCATGAGGACAGATGCCGGCGAAGGGAGTTGAGTTTTCAGCCTGTTCTGTGTGTGTGTGTGTGTGTGTGTGTGTGTGTGTATGGGTGGGTGTGTGTGGGTGGGTGTGTGGTGTGAGAGAGAACCTGATGCGTGTGGAAGGGAAGGCGAGGGAGACCCCTGTGAGGACACGTTTCTCGCTTGTGATTTTCCAGATCTGCTCATTGGTTGTGCTTAGCAGCGAGATTTCTTTGAACCTAGAAGCTTTGCTGAGCTAACGTTTCATTGATTCCTGAGTCAGATGCAGCTGGAAAGTTGATCTGCAGGCGCCAAGAGGGTCTGAAAGGAAACCTGTCGGTCAGGGGGGCTTCCGCCTTAGTGAGTGAGTCAGGGTGCGCTGAGCTGCTTGATAAGCCAGTTTAGGGTGCTTTATCCCCACCTAATCTCGTGTTGAAAAGAAACCTGCTCTTTTTAACGAAGTCAGCATTTCCCGTTGGTATAGACCAGCCTTGCCAAGAAATCAGAGCCTCCTGGAGTTTTAAGGAGTATTAAAACAGTACTGTTCTGAAAGAACTCCAAAGCCCTGGCCGAGCCCTGGCCCACAACACGGCGGAGAAGTCGGCCGGGCTGTGCGTCCTGGGGAGCAGACCCGGGAAGCTGAACTCAGGGGAGGGGCCGCGCTGACAGCCGAGCCCCCCGCAGGCCGAGGCTGCCCTTTCCCGAGCGCAGGAGGCGCCTCGTCCTGCAGGTGCGCTGACCCTCCTGATCTCTGGCCTCCGCAGATACTGCTTGGATGACCAGAAGGCTCTGGACAGGGACGGCGGGTTTTCGGAGCTGCAGTCTCGTCTCATTCGTTACGAAACGCACACGACCTGCACCCGGGACGGCTTCCCGGGCCCCGCGCTGCTGAGTCCGATCCCGGCCCCTGCGGGTCCAGACGAGCCCGGGAGCGGGGCCGCTGGCGAAGCGCCCCAGAGCGAGCGGGGGCCCCCGGCGTCCCGCCTGAAGCGCAGGTCCGGGGAGCTGAGCTGCCTTCGCGTCCCCAAAAGGTGAGGGACGCCCCAAGTGCCAGATACAGCTCTTCTCGGGAAGCGCTTGCAGGGGTCCTGTCTTCCGGTTAGCCTTTGTATTTCAGTTCTTTCTGCACAGTGACACTCATTGGTTCGTGACAGGAAGTTTGGTTTTATTGGGAGCGGTGGACAGTGTCGTTTCCAAACTAGAAAGAGACCGGCCGGCGCCGAGCCCTGCCTCCCGCCCTTGGTGCTGATGGGCCGAGACCGAGACCGCCGGAGCGTCCCTACCGGGCCGGCCTGGCCGCACTGAGCTGCCGCTGAGGGCCAGGCGTCCTCCTGCCCTGCTCCGCCTCTGCCTCCAGCGGTGCAAACGCACGTGACCCACAGAAACCTGATCTTCAAGCCCAGTAATTGGTGCATCCTGTGGAACTTTTTAGGAATATCTTTGCAACTCAATAAAATCTCCAAATAGGTGCTCAGAGATGAGAAGTTAATGGTATAAACACTGGTTTCTGTCAAATTTATGTGTCTCTACAATTGTCACGTTTAGGTCCTTGGTACATGCCAAGCCTTAAGTTTTTACTATATGTAAACTTTCAAAATCCACAGGATAGATGAAAATGAAACTTGTACATCTTTTTTGAACACATTAAAAATAATAGAAGACCGTTTCCCTGTTGTGGAATAACGAAATGATTTTTAGAGCTCTAAATTTCTTTAGACCTGGGCCAGAGATTTAGCTCAGTGGTTATGGCACCTGCCTGGCAAGCGCCAGGTCCCTGGTTCGATCCCCATAACCACATAAAATAATACCAGGTGTGGTGACTCACACCCACCAGCAATCAGTACCACATACCACAGTGCTGGGTTTGGTAGCTCACGCCTGTAATCCCAGCACTCAGGAGGCAGAGGCAGGAGAATTGCTGAGTTCGAGGCTTGCCTGAGCTACATAGCTCAGGGCCAGCCTGAACTACAATGTGAGACCCTGTCTCAAAAAAAAAAAAAAAATCTTTTAGATCTGATAAAGGTAGAAAGCAAAGGTGGTAACAATTAGGACATTATTTTATAACTGTAGTTTAGTTTCTGAGCTGTGACTCAGGAAAGGATGTGTGTCCCTGAAGTGAGAGCAGCAGAGCCTCCGGCCAGAGCAGGGGAGGGAAGCCAGGGGACACTCTTAGAAACGGGAACCTGGAGACTTTGGGAGCAAATGTAAACATTTTAGAAACATAGAAACAACAACACATTTAACGGTTTTATATGCACTTTTTAAAACATTGTTTTTCATTTTGCTGGCAGTTAGTGCCATAGACAGGGTGGGGTCCTTTATTAAAATTCTCTCTTGGAAACTGGGCATGGTAGCACTTGCTGTAATCAGAGCACTCAGGAGGCTGAGGCAGGAGGATCACTCCAGTGTTTGAGGTCGGCCTAGGCTCCATATTAAGTTCAAGACCAGCCTGGACTACATAGTAAAACACTATCTAGTTAAAAAAAAAAAAAATCTGTTAACAGAAAAAAGTAAGAACTTAAAGACGTAGCTGAAGTGCTAGTTTGTTATGCGTTATCTTCTGTTTTGCTCACTCATTTGAAGAACTAAAGGAACAACTTTACCACATGGTCTTGCCCGCTTGGTGAAGGCAGATTAGCAGGAAACTGTCTGCTCCTCTGAGCTTGTGCCCTCTCCATTTTCCCTCCCCGTAGACGCGTGAAATCTGACAGCTCAGACTCTCTTCCGTCCCAGCCAACTGGCAGTCGTGGTCGACCTTGCGCAGTGGCGTCCGGGAAGCCACAGCCAGAGCGGAACTCAGACGCGACGCGTCCCTCCCTTCCCGGTTCTTGCAGCAAAGCTCCGAAAGCCGTGCAGAAGGCCGGCGCCGGCCAGAAGAGTGTGCATGAATCTAACACCTCAGTGCAAACCAAGGAGTCCAGGTCACAGAAGCACACACGGGTAAGGACTTGGCTCTTCCTTCATGTCCTACACGAGAAGAAGTTCCTTCCTTTGAATTTCGTAAAGATTTCACGAATGAAATGAAATAATGTCTAGAATTTAAAACCACTCAGAGCAAAGATGATGGGCAAAGTGAGCAGGGAAATAAATGAAACAGAATCACCCAGGAATCGATCAGCCTTCAAACGAGGTGGCAGATAACATAAGGTAGAAATTAGCTGGCTTGCGATGATGCACCCCTGTGATCCAGCACTCTGGGAGGCTGAGGCAGGACAATCACAAGTTTGAGACTCTGCCTCAAAATAAAATATAGTAAGAGGACTGGTAATGTGCCAGTGTTAAGGGCCTGGATTCAGTCTCGGGCAATGAGAACCCAAAAGGAAATGGACACAGCTTTGTTTTTATTCCAAATAAAAACTAAACACGTAGCTAATGTCCCTGCTGAGTGTAACTGTGATCCTCAGCCCGCAGCTTGGAGCTCTGATTTGAATCCGTTTCCTAAGAGGCTCTGGCCGGCCCTGCCAGCATGGTGCCCCTGGCCTGTGTGACCGTGTCCAGGTGAAAGGTCTTCTTCAGCTGCTGTCCTAGAGGCTGGCCTGACTCCAGGTAGCGCGTCTGTGTGACGCAGGTCAGGTGCTGTGCGGGGCCTCACGCTCTTTGTGCCCTGCTCTGCCGCAGATCCTGAGGGACGTGGTGGCCGCGTCCCTGAAGAGACACCGCATCTCCGAGGCGCACGAGTGCTTCCCCGCCTGCAGTCAGCGGCTCTTCGAGATCTCCAAGTGCTACCTGAAGGTCGGTCTTCCCTGCTGATACTGGCGCTCAGTTCTCCTTCTCGTGTTTCCACTTGGTGGAAATAATGACCCTTCCTACGAATGATGTATGGACTATTGCTAGATTTCTATAAGTAGAGATAGAAAATGATGCAAAAATATTCTCTATTTCTTTGATTTGAGTCCTCAGGTAAAGTTACATCTCAATGGGAGCCCTCGGTATTTACCCTGACAAATCTTACAACTTCATTTGGAGCTTTGAACATTAATAACTAATTAGTTGAATTCTAAAACTTAGACCGTTGTCAGATTGTCTCGGTCTTGAGTTTCTGACTCAACGGACAGGTCCCTGTAGCTTTCTGATTAAAACTGCGCAGAAGCACATGTGCTCATTTCTTCCTCTGTGAAGTTTCTCCTGCTAAACATTACAGGGCGGGGGTGGGGGTGGGGGGGACCGCGGTTTGCTGTACAAGTGCTTAGAGCCCGGAGAAGGCGCAGCGGAGAGCCAGCTGCTGGAGTGTGGGGGACCCGGCCGGTCCTGGGTGCGCCGGGCCCCAGACGCCGGGAGCAGGCACGGTGCCGCTGGAAGGAGAGCGGGGCGCGGAGAGCCGCCAGGTCCGCTGGGCCTGCGCGCAGGACGCTCTCCCCACCTCCGTGCGGGACCAGAGACCATTGCTGGCCACGTGAGGCCTGTTCAGGGACCCGTCGGCCAGGGGTGGCAGACTTTGTAGAAAGCTCCAAGCTCACGTGGCACCAAGACATCGAGGAACCGAAAGACGGAGGACAGAAAGTGGAGGAAGTCGTCGGGGAACGCCCTTCTCTTAGAAAGACTGTCACTGTGCATAGAACTAGAACAGGATGCTACTTGCAAAAAAGTACACAGCACACAAAATTGAAAATATGAAATCCATGGCATAGAAAAGCTGAGCAGTTTACATGAAAAGTAATGACTACAAGCTAGAATCAAATAAGAAAAAACATTGAAAGGTAGGAGAAGAGTGAAAGATTAATCCAGAAGATCTGATGTGTGAATAACAGGAGAGAAAATTGTCAACAATATAACCAGAGTTTCCCAGAACGGAAGGACTGAAGACAGCTGGGAAAAGGAACACACAGCCCATCAGCCTGGTGAACGAAAGCCTCCTGCAGACCGCTCACTGTGTCACGCATCGCAGTGCGGCTCTGCGCCTCTTGGTGTCAGTGGGACGTCTTCCGGAACATTCTAGGAGGCCCACTTCCAGGGCAGGAGAGAACCGAGAGCCAGAAGGGGGTTCTCACTCACAGCACACTTGAAGATGTTAAAAGGATCTTCAAATTCCAAGGGGACAGGCGTCACCTACTATTTTGTACCCTGTCTACAGTCTGAGCAGGTCTGAGGATTCAGTAGAGTCTTTCAAAATGCAGGGTGTAGGAAAACGTACCTTTACCTCTTGAGGACGCGCCTAGGAGCTGAAGTGTGGTGGAAAAGGGCAGTGTCCCAAGCAGAACACGAAGTCCTAGAGCAGCCCCGGAGCTGCCAGCCCAACCCAGAGCAGGCTGGAGAGGCCAGATGTACAGGCCAAGTCACACAGCTGGGAAGAATAACTGAACTGAGAGACGATACCAAATACTTCGGTGCTTAGGAACACTGGCTTTCTATTTAATCACACCATTGTTGGGGAAGGGGGACTATTCAAAATTACAGACATGGAAACAAAGCAGTGAAAAACAGACAGGGAAAGTAGAATATTAGATGAAAGACCCGGCAGACCGAGCATAGTTCGATGATCTCAGACTAAGCAGCTTGCCTCAGTAATGCCAACACTATTTGTGGTCCAAAAATTTTGGTTATTATTGAGAAGAGGTTATCAAGAGGGAAGTAGTAGGTGGCAGGTCCAGGACCTGGTCACAGCACCCCGATTCCGAGAGTCACTGTCTCCAGGGAGCAGCCGGAAGACCCGATGAGGGCGGCTAAAGCCTCAGAGGGGCCGAGTCCAGGAAGCGTTGCTCAGAGTTTTGGCAAAGGACCGTTGTTTAGCAGTTAGTTTTTAAATTTTATAATTTGATTTGAAGTCATTAAATTTTTAGGTCAGAATTCAACTTCCTTTTCTGTGTTGCCTCTGTTTATGGTACAGTGAAATAGTAAAAAAAGAAGAAAGAGGAGAAAAAGATATTTCACCTGTAAAATAAATACAAACCATGTACACATTCCCTGTATAATGAAGCCGACACACAGTAGTAAACCCCATGGGAGCCGTGGATTTACATGGATGTGTCCACGCTCTCCCTGGGCTACCTTTGTGTCTCAGGTTGGAGGGGGTCGTAATACGTTTGCTTGATGTTCCCCTAATTACATATGATACTTGTAGGTTTCTTCGGGATAACTTCAAGTTTACTTACTAACGAGTTGTTTTCTACCATTGAATGTGCAAAATGCGTTATTTTCACATTTAGGATCTTAAAACTTCAAGGGGTCTTTTTGAAGAAATGAAGAAAACAGCAAACAACAATGTTGTGCAGGTAAATAAATGATTCCCAAGAAACCACGTTCCACTGAATTGGAAATTTATTTATTTGGGCTGTGGTTGTATGTGCAGTAGATTAGGGGTAGTTTTTTCAATAGCGTCCCTCTGAAAACCTTCTAAGCTACTTATCATAAAAGTTATTCAGGCATAGTACTTAATAATACTTAATAGCATACTTTGTTAAAACAGTATTAAGAAAGAAAAAGACAAATAATTCAAGGAACTAGAAAAACTAATCCATTTTAATTAGCTGTTCAAACTTTGGCTTAATTCTCTTGACTGGCCTTTTGAAAACACATTTTCAAATGAAGTTAAGAAAAAGGAGCAGAATCTTTATTTTGTCCAGTGAGAAGAGTATAGTTCTCAGAAGTGGCAGTTCTACAAAAGAGGTTCTGTAGTTGGAAAAGAAAATGTTTTTATGTATAATGTCTGGATATATTAGTTTTTACTTTACATTTTCTACTATTCTCTTTTAAAGTTTTAACAGTATTTTTTGTACCTCTTGTATGTTTAATAGAAAGGTATCATAATTATATTTTTCCTCTTCCCAGGTCATTGAATGGGTCTTGGAAAAAAGAAGCAAGAAATGATACAGAGTCATTCACTTTTGGACGAGAACAAGTCTTGATGTTACAATTCACGGCTTCATTTCTGAGCTTGAAAATTAGAAACAAATTTCAAATTTTTCCAATAACAGGTGTTTATATTTCTAAAGCATTTTGTAAGTATCCTGTATTTACATAGTTTTGGTAATGTTCAATTGTGATGTTTTTAATTATGTCTATATTTTACATAGTTTACCATATTTTAAATTTTAAAGTTATTTTTAGTTTTAAATTTTTATTCCTGTCATTTTAATTATTACAATAAATAGAAATGTTTCCTTGAGTACTGGGTGACGTGTCTTCACTGTTAGGGCTGCTGGCATTTCCGAGGCCTCAGTGGGTGCTGCCCTGCCGACTGCTTCCGGCTGGGAGGTGCTGCCTGGCACAGAACGCTCGCTCAGGGCCCAGCCCGAGAGCCATCACTTGTACAGCCTGTAACGTCTGCTCGCGATCAGAGCTGAAGAGAGGCAAACATGGAAGAAAGACGGGATGAAAATGACCCCGCTTATAGATTCGAGGAAAATCTCTTTCCCGCAGTGGACAGCCTGGAATCCTCTTTTAAAAACTGGGGAAGCACGGCTGGCTTCATGGCTCCTGGGAGATGGCGGTGACAGCTAACTTCCTGCCAGATACGATGCCAAGAAGTGTGAGTGATCGTCACACGTCAGCCGGGGAGGTGGCCGCGTCCCGTGCACAGAGAAGGCGGCCGAGCCCAGCGAGCCCGTCAGGAGCAGTGTTGCGTGACCCCGAGTCCAGGGCGAGGCGTGGACGCGGACTTGCTGAGCCGCCTGGCCGGTCTCAAGCGCACACGTGTTGGCTTACACATCTTTTTGTTTTTATTCCTTTCCTCCAAGGATCTTGATTTTCTACTTAACAGTTTTGTGGATCAAGACAAGTTGTAAGTCTGGTATCACTGAACAATATTTAAGTGATGGTCAGTTTCAGATTTTGAATAAACTTTTGTAATGCCATTTAAAATCTAGCATATATAAATTATGTCCTTCTGAACAAAAACAAAAGCCTAAACGAAGTAAATCACCAGTTGCCAAATATTTTTATTAATAAAACAAGGCTGAAGGATTTATTTCAAGACCTACTATGAAATTGCAATAGAGTACTGGCATTTGAAGTTTATAGATCAAAAGAACAAATGAAATCTTAAAGGCACCAAGTTCACCAAACTTTTCCGTGAAGAAGGAAACATTTTCAGAGAAATGGAGCTGGCCTGAGTGGCTTAGATCTGAAATATCCCCCAGGTCTCCAGGATTCAAAGGTGCGGCTGCAGGAGCACGTGTGTGGTGCTCATGACTCACGGCCGGCTGTGCCGCTGGGAGCTGGGCCTGGTTGGAAGGGGGGTCTCACCTTCCTAGCGTTTCTGCTGGGCACCAGCCGGCTGAGTTTGTATCCACAGTAGCAAAGTAAACCCTTCCTTAAGTTCAGCAGTCAGGTATTTTGTCCAGTGTCGGGAAAGTGGAAAAACAAATGAACCTTGACCGTGACCTCACATCATGCCTAGATCTATCTAGATTACAGTCTTTTACCAAGAGTCCAAAACCACAAAACCACCAGAGGAAAACAGGTAATTTTTTATTACCTTTGGATAAAACAAGAATTTCTTATAAAGGATCCAAAGACCACAAACCATAATAATAATTGTATTTCAGAATGTAAAAGTTCTACTCCCAGAAAGACATCATGAAGATAATGAAAATGCAAGCCACAGAAGTTACTCATAGTGCACATTTCTGAAAGAGGACTTTTATCTAGAATACATAAAATACTCATAACTCAATAGTAATCTGAATTTCCGAGTGAGCAAGAAATACGAAAAGATACTTTACAAAAGTAGATGTAAGGTGGCAAAAGACAAAGTTGTTCAACATCATTAATCAAAGGAGTGCAAATTAAAGTCATAACAAGACACTTCAATACTCACTAGAATGGATAAATTTTATACTAGACAATTCCATGCTGTGGTATTTTTGGCACAACCTTTACACTGTTGGTGGAAGGGAATAATGCTATCATCACTTTGCGAAATATTTGCCTGGGGCCAGTGCTGAGACTTGCCCTAGCACCTTCACATTGAGTTACATCTCCATTCCCCCCCCTTTTAAATTCTGAAATGAGGTCTCACTAAGTTTCTAAATTGCCCAGACTGAGCTTGAACTTGGAATCCTGCCTCAGCCTCACATAGTGCTGAGAAGACAGGCAGGCACCATCATGCCCAGCCATTTCTTATAAAGTTAAATTTACACTTGTTTATGAGTCAAACATTCAACTTCTAACCCAGGAAAAATTAGGATGCATGTCTGTGTGAGACATTGAACTTAAATACTTAAGACCAGTTTCAATCTTAACAATCCCAATCTGAAACTAACCCAGTGTTCATCAGAAGGTGGGTGGATAAACTTAAACTCTCCTCACAATGGATGCCATTTACCAATGTCAGGGAACAAATCTGACATATGTATTAGCAAGAGTGATTCCCAAAACATTATGCTTCAAAGAAAATGCCAGAATTTTGGAAATAAAAAAGTGTCAAATAGAGTCACAGGAAGCAAAAAATAAATTTCCTGGGGCCAGATGTCTTAGCGATGGCTGCAAGGCAGCTCCGAGAGCCCCGCCCGCCACGGCAGATGCTCCAGCTCCTGACTGATGGATGGCGGGGACACAGCGTGTGCACCTGTCACACAGCTCACCTGACAATGCGCTGTGTGCCACCCATGAGCGGCGGCCCTGGAGAACTTACCGCAGTGGCATGGGAGCGGCCTGGGGTGCTTGGGCGGCAGTGGCACGCTGTGCTTTCTCCCAACCCAAAGCTGAAAGCTGCCGCCCGCAGCGTGAGGTCCCAGCAGGAGCACTCTGCCCCGACTTGCTTCGGAAGCCCCAGAACCTTTCCTAAGTCCCGACTGTTTTTATACCCAGGTGATCCATAGGGAACCCCGATCCGGCCTGCTCGCGTCAGCCTTGGCGCTCTCTGTTGTGTCAGGAGCCGTACGACATGGATGTCAGCCTTTCGTCCTGCCTTCCGTGTTTTCGTCGCTATCAGGAGGTACCTGCGGCCGGGTGGCTATGAAGAAGCTGACTTGTGGAGGTTCAGGAGTAGGCAGTGGCCTCAGCTAGACGGTGGGGGGACCTCCCGGTGGGTGGCATCCCATGGGGGTGCTACGCGCAAGAGGAAGAGATCCCGCTCCAGAGGGAGCCACCACCAGGGGAGCCCAGGCTCACTCTCTTTTTTCTTTGAAACAGCATCTCGCTTTGTAGTCCAGGCCGGCCCTGAGCTCACTATGTAGCCCAGGCAAGCCTTAAACTCAGCAATCCTCCTGCCTCTGCCTCCCGAGTGCTGGGATGCCAGGCGTGAGCCACGAGCACTGTGGTGTGTGGTACTGATTGCTGATGGGATTCCATGGTGTGAGTCACCACGCCCGATGTTGTATGTGGTTGCTGGGATCGAACCAGGGACTTGCGCTTGCACGGCAGGCGCCGGAACCACTGAGCTAAATCTCTGGCCCCAGGCTCACTCTTTCTATGACCGTGCTGTCCGGGGAGAGCCAGCTGCAGCCTCGGGAAAATCGCACGGTGGCTCCACCTCTTACAGGTCGCACCCCAACCAACGCTGCCATGCAGAGAAGCAAGCGCCTCCCCCTGATTCCTGGGGGAAGCCAGGCCGCTGCAGGCCGCAGACGCCAACGTGGGTGAAATCTGCCTCTGGTTTTCTTGGTAACTGCTCGCGCTTAGTTCCCACCCGTCACCGCCCAGCAGTTCCTGATGCGTCTCTCGGTTTTCCTGACGCCCACGGGTGTGGGACGCACGTCCCATCAGGACGTGGCTCTGCGGCCCTGGAGCCGGGAGCTTCAGGGCGTCACTGGGCAGTGGGCGGGAGGAGAGGTTCCTGAGCGGGCAGGAAGCCCGGCCTGAGCTTTCCCGGGGAACCCAAAGGTGCCTCTGATGTTTCAGAGATGCTTCTGTGGAGCTTCCCTGTGGCTTGGGAAGCAGTCTCAGTCAATTGTCCATGGAAGCTGGTTCCTAAACTCTTAGTCTCCAGGCTGGAGTAACAGCTCCTCCCCTCACAGGCCGGCCTCAGGGCCTGACCTGTCGCGAAGCGGCCAAGGGCTCTGGCTGCGTCGCCCTGTCCCTCTCGGGCTGCCTGGAGCTGCTGTTACGTGACCCTCTCGCCCTCCACCTTGGACAAACCCAGATCGAACGTAACTTCCACGCCATCCTTACACTCTCTGAACAAACTCAGGGCCTTGTGCTTCTGAGGCAGGTGTGGTGCGACCAGGGATGCAGCCCCAGCTCTGCCCCTGGTTTTGTGTTTGGTGAATGACCTATAAAAGATATTTCAGGTAAATAAGAAAGCAGGCACAGGGCTGGAGGGTTAGCTCAGTGGTTCCAGCGCCTGCCTCGCAAACGCAAGGTCCTGAGTTCGATCCCCGGTAACCACATACAATGCTGGGCATGGAGACTCACGCCCACCAACAATCAACACCACATACCACAGTGCCGGGCGTGGTGGCTCACGCCTGTCATCCCCCCAGCACTCGGGAGGCAGAGACAGGAGGATTGCTGAGTTCGCGGCGGCTTGCCTGGGCACCATAGTGAGCTCAGGGCCAGCCTGGACTACAAAGCGAGACAGCAGGCACAAGGGGGAGAGCTGGCCGGCCCTAAGTCTCCAGGTCGAGCTTTGCCCCTGGTCGGGCGGGAGCAAGGAACCCCTGGCAGACACTTCTGGGCCTGCGCTGGGCCCCGCGTGCTGTGGTTTCTGTGCAGACCTCGCCCCAGAGCCCCGTGCCTTCACAGGGGACCTCCGGAAGGAGCCTGCTCTCGGAGCTCACAGCAGAATGGCTGGTAGGCGGTGGGGGCCTGATCAGGAGAGGCCACTCTAGTGGATGCGGCTTTGTTGGGCCACAAAATTCCAAATCTTAGTTGTCACATCCTAGAAGTCTTATCCCTAACAGGTAAAGACCATGATGTACAGGGCTTTATCCTGTAGAAAAAAATGGAAATAATTGTGCACAGAGGGTGGGACGTAGTCAGGTAAATGTGTCCATCAAATTGGAAGTCCTCGAACCAAGATGCAGAGTCTGCTCCTCCAGTTCTTGCGTCTGAGCCAGGCGGGGGCCTGTCCTGACCAGTGAAAGGGCCGTAAAGGACACGCTGTGAACTGGACTCTTGGTCTTGGGGGCTTCATGGATGGTTTTGCTCTTGCAAAACCTTGTGAAAACAGAACCTTGTGCTGAGGGAGGGAAGCCACATAAGGAAACTGGGCAAACCTGCTCTGATGAGCCGCTGTGTCAAAGGAACCGCGGGGCCCTGTCCACCAGCCACACGCCAGCTCAGTGCCATCCCACAGGGCCCTGGGCAGAACAAGGAGACACTGTAGCTCTCTGGGTTTCAAACCCCTAGGTTGCGAGATGGTTTGTTTTGCATGATAAGCGTTTCACATCCAAAAACTCACAGAGAGGACAAATGCAAGAAAGTTGTAAAAACGTTAGGTTTTAAAGCTTTGTTTTAAAGGCTACAGTTGGACAACAAAGACATAGCTTACTTTCGGGACTAACTTTCCCATTCTGGTGAGACCGAGACTTGCAGAGAAGGATGTCTCCTCAGCTCGCGCGGGTGCGGAGGGCAGATCAGCCGCAGCAGCGCCGAGCAGGCAGCAGGGCTTTCCTGGACAGCGCCTTAGGGACCGGGCGAGCAAGTTCGCTTTATCCACCCAAAGAGCTGCCGGTCACTGACAGTGTAACTGGCCTTGTTTCTTATGAGGGACAAGGTCTTCTTCTGACAGTCCCAGGCTGTGGTCCAAGCTGAAGAAGAATCCCGCCACAGGCCGAGTGGGACAGTAGGGGGACTGTCCCGAGGATGGAGTTGGCCTGGGGGGCGGGCTTTGGTGGAGCCTCTCCTGTCTGGCTCCGCCCCCAGGTCCTCTCCTGCCTGGCTCCGCCCCCAGGTCCTCTTCTGCCTCTTGTCCCTACAGGGCTTCCTTACTTCCCACCATCCCCCACTCCGCTCTGCTCCCATCGCTCTCCAAGGAAAAGGCTTTATGGTCAACTGACAAATGAACGGAGAATAAAAGGCCAATGTGGGGTTTCCTGCTGCTTTTCTGTCACCATTCGAATGTGATTCAGGACCTTCTGGGATGTGGTCTAATCATTTTAATGACTTGCTTCTCGTGGTGAAAGCAAATTTGGTGTAATTGAGAGGACTATAGGTGACATAATAATTGATTTCTGGCCACACAGTCAAATAGTTCCCATTATTCAAGATTTTATATAAACAGGTTTCAAAAATATTATTTATCATTCTCAGAACATTAGCCACCAAAAAGAACCTATTTTTTACAAGTGACTTTTCAAATGCACATTTAAGAAGCTTGTGTAATGTGGAAGGGTGCTCGGGCTCCGCCTCGTCTCTGCACCCGCTCCCGCCCAGCGAGGCCTCCTAGGTTTCCAGTGCGCCCACGTTCCCCACTGACTGTACCCAGCATCCGTCCCGTGAGATTATTTTAACGTCCCCGTTGCTGTCCTGAGTGAAATACACAAGGGTCTTAGGTCAAGCTGCCTGGAAAACAACGCCTGGGCGAGGTTAAGCCCTGAGGGTTCAGTTGCAGGTCCAAGGCTGGCACTGGGAGTGACAACAAAGGGGCAGCCAGCAAGGGCTGCGGGAACAGAGCGGGGTGACCGCTGCCCCTCGAGACCCAGAGAGACAGCCGGGCCACAGCAGGGCCTTCTGCTCGCACCCGGAACACAGTGGACGGAGCCCCTGTCTGCCCAGCTCGGCCTTGTGAGTCCGCGGGGCTCGGCACACGGTGCCATCTGCTGCTGTTCCGCACCGCGCGGCCTGCGCAGGGAGCCGGGGACGGCCCAGCTGTGTGGCTTTCGGCTCAGTCTGGAGGCAGTGACAGAACCTGAGCCTCAGTATGCCTCTCCTCCCGGTGTCTGGCATCGGACTGGCAGAAGGGGGGTGGCACCCATTGGTTTGGTCTAAGTGGCAACAAAGCCCATGTGGTGGCGCCCGAGGATGAGAGGCAGCGGCTGGGACTCAGGACATGGGATATGCGTAATGGTAAGAGACCTGCTCCCTTGGGACTTCTAAAAGCTACCATCTCCTAACTGCAAGGTAAAGAGCTTTTTTAGAAAATAGTATTAATAATAAAATAATATGCATTTCAATATGGAGACACTAGGGGCCACTGGACTAGCAGATAATATGAAGTAGCCAGATACTGGGCTTTGGCTGACAGCTTCCAGGAGGAAGCAGCTCGAATGGGGCTTCGTGGTGCGGCCCAGAGCCCTGCTTTTCCTTTATAGATACAGCAGCCTCCGGGACCATCCTGAGCAAACCACACCTTCGTCTTACATGGCCGTTGCTTATTTAGAGCATACTGAATTAAAGCATCTTCGTGTGTAAAATGAAGTCGAGCTCTAAAGTCAAAGCACAGTGAATGGGATTTTCACCTGCAGACTCTCAGAGGACACGCAGCCCTGACCGGGAAGTGGCCGTGTGGTGCCGAGTGCACCAGCAGGGCGCCTGTCCACAGCGGCTCCTGCCCCTGACACGCCGAGGCCAGGCCCCAGCTGGGCTAACGCTGGAGCACTGACAGCCTTCCGTGTCGCCTCTGGGCTCCGGCAAGAGGCGGCACTTGTGACCCTTCTTGAAGACCATTTTCAGTGGGCGTGCAAGAGGGAGGCACGCGTGCGCAGAGCCCGCACGTGGGGGCTTTTCCTTACTGCCGCTTAGAGCTGTGCAATGTTTCAAGGTGGCCGTGTGCCGGGATCGAAGGAGCCACCGACGCTCTCACTGTCCAGCCTCTCGTCACGATGGTACCACGAGGACGGTCCTCACGCAGGAGTTTTGTGCACACGCAGTCACACCGTAAACACTTAAGAGGTCTGTGGCGATTACCTAATTGCCTGCCAAGCAGCTGTGATGGCCGTCCGACCGTGTCTCCCTCACCCTCACCAGGAGCTGTTACAGTCTTGATCTTATTAAATGGTCCTTCAAAGACGAACACGGTGCGCTCAAAGCCATTCCGAGCTCACTTTACATGACGTAGTAGCTTCTGCCTTGACTTGGCTGTATACAAGCCGCACGGCAGAGAAATCAGACTGTCATCGTGTTCCGGGGGAAGCTGGGGTCGAGGCTGCTGGGTGGGCAGAGTGAGATCTGGGCCCTGAGGATGTAAGACATTTCCAACGCGGCCAGCCACCCGCGATGGGGGCGCTGCCGGGAGAGATAAGAGCACCTCCTTGGAGCGGGAAATTTCCAATTTCAGGCTGGATGAGCAACTTCAAAGATGTTTGAGAAGAGGTTCGACTTTAGCTATGAGGTCAACATCTCGCGGAGCGCGGTGCTCGGACCGTGGCGTACACGGAGCATAGCTTGAGATAGCATGAACTTCTGAAAAGATTCTGGTCAGTGCATGTTCATTTTTCTGTGGATATATTATGTTGTTATACTACTAGCAGATTATGCAGCTTAAAGTACAAAGGCTCCGCTGCTGGAGCTATGATTCTGCCCACAAATATCCCTCCTGACCTTAGCGTCCTCTTCCAAACTGAGAATCTACAATTCTAAATCTAATTTTGATACTGTTAAAGTTTCATCTTGTAAAAAGACTTCTACATTCCAGACAGCTGCATTGACTGCAGACACCCGGAGTGCGCAGCAGAGAATTCGAGTGTTCGCAGGTAGGCGGGCGGCCAGAGCCCTTGAAAACAGCTTGAATGAGAGCGAGTCCTAAGTCCTCTGTGAGAACCTACCCCGAAATGACGGCCCACTTAACAGGTACTTTAGCCAGTCACTCAGGGCTGCTGCAGTGGGATCGAGCCTCTGTACAGTAAATAAATTTCTGAAAAATAAAACACGTGAAAAATTGCTAGTGGCATCCTCCTTCCCCATTAGCACATCCGGTCTCGGCAGGAGGATTTATCTTCATAGTCCTCCGTGTTTGTCATCAAACTATGATCCAACCTACTCTATTATATGTTTAGAATTAATATATATGTCTGCACTGAAAATCAGGTGAATATTTAGTTCATATATAAGTTGTACATTGATGTTCATGGTGCTATAGACACTTTTTTTTTTTTTTTTTTGAGGCAGGGTCTTGCTTTGTAGTTCAGGCTGGCCCTGAACTCACTATGTAGCCCAGGCAAGCCTGGAACTCAGCAATCCTCCTGTCTCTGCCTCCCGAGTGCTGGGATTACAGGTGTAAGCCACCACGCCCAGTACTGTGGTATGTGGTATTGATGGCCGGTGGGCATGACTCACCACGTCCAGCATTGTATGTGGTCACCAGGATCGAACCAGGACCTTGTGCTTGCAAGGCAGGCGCTGGAACCACTGAGCTAAATCTCCGGCCCAACAGGCACATTTTTAAAAAAGAAAAAGAACTCAACGCACATCCAAGCATTGTCCCTTTACCCGAGTTTATTCTGATTCCATCTGTCAACATGGAGCATCTGATGGTCACAGAGTTCATCCTTTCAATCAATATTGTTAACAGAGTGCGCCGCCTGGGTGTCCTGTTGTCAGTCTAAGGGCTCCTTCCTCCTCCTCAGCTCAAGTCACAAAGCCTTCGCGTCGGTGTCCTCACTGGCCTTCCCCAGATACTTGCCATGGCTTCTGGAGATGTCCACTGTCCCGTAACCAAAGGACAGGTTGCCACCAAGTCTAAAGTCTCACTTCATTGTATTGCTGTTCATTTAGAGGCCAGCACTGTAATTTAATTCACAGAACTGAGCACAGAGAGACTTGGAAGAACCCAATTCTCCAAACAAGTGCTTTATTCCCTCTGACTCACAAATGACCTGTGCTTGCCATTTTGTGCCACGCACATGCAGATACACATGCAAACACACTTATGCACATGCACAGACTCATATAAATATGCACACACACATACATGCTCAAATACCTACACACACAAACACATCCACACCTCAAGCAGAAGTGCGAAGAGAAGGTAAAGTCACCATAACTTAAAATTCAAAATGAGAAAGAAATGAATATTAGAAATGGACTCATTATAGTCACTCAGATAGGATACATTTTTAATCAGAGAAAAAAATGATTCATATGCACAATTCTCTTAGTAAAATTTTCTATTTCTTGCTAATAACACATTTTAATTTACCTCAGAAAATGCATTCATTTTATTCAAATATGTTTTTCCTAAAATATAAATATTTAAATTAAATTTTTAAAAAGGTAGAGGATATAGTTCCTGTTGGCTCTCATACAGATGCCAGTCAGTCTGAAACTTAAGTGATGATGAAATATTTGCAACTGTGATTATTTTAATTTGTCTATAAATATATAATAGAATCTTTGCAACTTAATCATGAATGATTAACTCATACTTCATGTAGTACCAAGCACCTTAAATTACATATTTTTGGATTAAACTATTGGCATTAATATATGTATTTTTATGTGTTATTTACAATACACAAGTAGAATTCTCTTGTATAACAACATTCCAGTGATTTTGAAATATATAGTGAAGAACATAATTTATAAGTGCTTCAAAGCTTTCCTACAGTATTTAAGCTGGGATTTCATTCTTCAGTATTGGAAAACAGGAAACAAACATGAAGTCTATGGCCCCAAGCTGTTTTTTAAAGGATTATTTTTTTAAAAGGATCAAAAAAGATCAAGATAAGCTACACACAAGTACCAAGCCCCCAGAGTAAATGTGGCTATTATGTATTACAAACACACACTTCAAACAAAACGGAGAAAACACCAGCTTCATAAACTCTCTAGTGGGAAGCGAGGTTCTGAAGGTCAGCGCGGCCGGCGAGCCAGACCCGTCCAGAACGGGAGGAGCCCAGTGACCATGAAATCCAATTAATGTTTTTTAAACTCAGTATTTAATGCAGACTTTCATTACCAAACCCTGGTATGAATGATATTGTTAGAAATGACTTAAAATAAAACTCTGTGGCTCAATAAACATGCATGTCTGAGGAAGCAAATCTGCATCCCTTACACGAACTCACTTTGAAACCCCTTTGCATTGGTATTTGCTAAAATATGACGCGCAAAACACAGCTCTGACACAAGACTCGTCTGTGTAAACTACAGAGGCAAGAGGTGTTAGAGACGCTCAGGGGAACCGGGGTGCTACTGTTTTGAGGTGCGAGAAAAGCGACTCTAACATCAGATAGTGGGTGCTGATTTTAGTGAGCAAATTAGGAGAGGTAAAAGCCAAAACACTAAGTCCATGATGTGCTTTCCACTATCCCGAAATATTTTTCTAGAAAAATATCAGCTTATTAAATTATTTCCCTGGGATTTGAAAAGAGCTGCAGATGCTACCAGAAGATGAGGTCAGAGAGACGGACTGTAAGACTCCTCATCTCCCAGCACTGAGCGAGGACTGCCTGGAAGGAAACGCATGCACACAGGCAGCACAGGGACGGACAGGGGGTCGGCTGCTCGGCACGTCACGGACAGTCACGGGATGGGGACGGTGTGACCCTCCACCACGTTCGTGCACGTATGTGTGCGTACATACGTAGCATGACGACCTTTACAGAACATAAAGCTGTCCACCTGGGCTACAGGACAGCACACCTTGGCATGAACGTCGCCCCAGAACTCATCGTCTTCCCTGCACGCAACTCCTCAGCAAAGCTTTGTGGTTAAGCAGTGACTTCCGGCTCCAGTGGCACCAGCTTCCAGCTCAGATCAGCAGCTGATGCTTTATTTAATTCCTGCCCAGCAGATGCTAATGAGAACACTGTGGAACCGTTCTACACCACTGAAAGATAATTCATTGAGAAAAAGGTAACAGTGCTTCTGACTTAAATACAAGGTGGGCTTCTGTTGGGAGGATTGTTCTTTCCATGCCAGCGGGAGTCAAGTCGACCAGCATTAGGAACACACTGCAGGAGGACAAGGGCTCATTGTTCCTGGGGCGGGAACGCAGGTGGAAATGCCCGCTTCGCGTCCCCTCGGCCCGGGCCCACCAGGGCGAGCCAGGGGCCTGGAGCCCGGTGAGGTTGGGGCCCGCGCCTGCTGTCCTACACCCCGCCCCTGCCGTCGCCGTCCGGAAGCCCCGCTGGCTACACCCGGCCGCCCGCCTTTTCAGCCTGCCCGTTTCCAGAGTGCTGCTCTGATGTATCTCGTGGTGTTTCTCGGGGTGCTCCCCGCGGATCGAGGAACCGGGGGTATGGCACCGGGCTCCTGCGAGCCGGTGCTGGCCCTGGCAGGCTACCCCGGTGCACGGCTCCCGACAGGTGGTGTCCGATGTCACAGTCTGGTGGCATCGCAGCCTCCTTTGCTGAGGCAAGTCGCCCCTCGGCTCAAGCCACCAGGCCGAGTCTTGCGATCTTGGCCGACAGGAAGGAGTGGATGGCGAAGACGATGGGCTTGGGGCAGGAGTGAAGGTCCAGCTGCTGGGATCAGGAAGAGGGAGAGCGCGGCGTGAGAAAGTTGAAACGGGGCCTGGCACAGCAGTGATCTACACACCACACGAATCTACATGTGCTCCCGCTCTGAAGCGTTAGCCGCAGCAGTGACGCTGTAAGGTCACTGCCCTGCAGCGGGGTAAAGGGGCACCTCTGGCCTCGTTCCTGCACCTCCTGCATCTTTCTAAGGAGGTTCCGTGAAACTTATCTGCACTGATTCCATAAGTTCTGACGCGGTCCTTCCTGACACAGAAATCATGTGTTCTCGGCTCCACAGCGGTGACACTTCTGTCGGGCTCTCGACACGGGACGCGGTGCTGACGCTCCCACCCACCGAGCAGTCTGAGTCCGGCTTCTGACGCTCTGAGCGTTTACTCTCGGCCAAGTCGCTTGAAGGGCTTCCCGGTCCTGCCCCCACCGGACCGTCAGAGTCCCACGTGCACGCTGCACGTGACACTCCGGCGACGGTGAGCACAGGACCCGCGTCCTCCTGGGCCTGCGCTCGGGACTCCTGAACAGGCCTGCTGCGTCTCTGCGGCGGGGGCCGCGCCCCTCGGGGGGCCCTGCAGGACTCGCTGCCTTCAGAGGTTAACTTATCCCCTGGCCTGGTCTGGGACGGAGGGCCCGTTCCCTGTTCCTGCCTGAGGTCTCCAGTTTTGTTCTGATGAGGACACGGTGGGAGAATCAGAACAACGAACACACGAGAGTATTTGCCCAGGACTACTCACTGGAAACTGGGCGGTGGGCGCACGTTCTGTTATTTAACTCGCCTCATAAAGCCCTACGGGGCGGCTGTCGTCATCTCCATTTTTATGTGCAA
>PVIC010009082.1:0-36960 GCA_004025085.1 Thryonomys swinderianus | reverse complement strand
TATCTATTCTTATGTTTTGAAGGAAGCTCAGTATATATTGGACATTTTATTTCAACTCTGTATCAATGTTTATATAAAATCATTTTTATTTTATCCACTTTGAGTACTTAATTTTTAATTTTTAAACTTAAAGATGAATATAATGCATTTTAAATTGCTTTTATGAATTTCATGATTGTATCCTCTTAATGTTGTTAATGTTTTTCTAAATTTGTTTCACTTTATCAGTCTTTCTGAATAATACTTATTTTATTTACCTCATAGAAACAAATTTGCTGATTTCCTAGAGCTGATTTTCTATTCTTAGTTTTAAATTCTAAACTATTGTATATATTTAAAACTTACATTTTTTTGCTTGCTTTGAGGTGAAAGCTTACTTTGCACACACACATTATTCCTTTTTTGTTTTATTTAAAAAAAAACCCAGGGTTTACATATCTTTTAGAACAGAATTTTCTTCCTGCTTTTCCTTTTTTCCTTCCTCATTCTTCTTTCCTGTCTATTTCTCTGGTGATCCTGGCTATTATTTTCTAATTGTTGTTTTTATTTCCCATAAAACCAAAAGATAATGTATGCGAGTGACTGTGGCCTTATGCATTGTCTGACCTGTTTGATGCCTTTTTGTATTTAATGATGTTTGTTGTGTGTTGTGTGTGTGTGTGGGGGGGCAAAGAATTATGCAAAATGCTGGAAAAACTGGGCTTTAGCCTGCCAAAAGCTAAAGCTAGACCTATCTCTTTCACCATGCACAAAACTAAATTCACAATGGATATGAGACTTAAACATTAAAACAGAAACAATAAGCCTGCTGGAAAATAGGTTAGGTAAAACTCTTGGAGACATTGGCTTAGGCAGAGACTTTATGAATAAAACCTCTATAGCACAAGAACTAGCAGAAAAAATCAACAAATGGGATCTCATCCTACTGAAAAGCTTCTACACAGCAAAAGAAGTCACTGGCACTGCTAAAAGACAACCAACAACATGGGAAAAAATCTTTACTAGCTGTTTATCAGACAAAGGACTATTATCTACAATATATAAAGAACTCAAACAGATCAGCCTCCCCAAGTTTAAAGACCCAATTCAAAAATGTGCATCTGAAATGAACAGATACTTCTCAGAGGCAGAAGTCAAAGCATCCAACAAGCATATGAAGAAATGTTCAACGTCACTGGTCATTCAAGAGATGCAAATGAAAACAACACTGAGATTTCATCTCACTCCACAAAGAATGGCCGTGATTACAAAATCAACCAGCAATAAATGCTGGCAAGGCTGTGGGGAGAAAGGAACCCTTCTCCATTGTTGGTGAGATTGCAGACTTGTGCAATCATTGTGGAGATCCGTGTGGAGATTTCTCAGAAAACTAGGACTAGGGGTCCCATTTGACCCTGCTATTCCCCTGCTAGGAATATACCCAAAAGAATTTTTTAAAAATACACTGGAAAGACAGATGTACACCCTTGTTCATAGCAGCTCAGTTTGTGATACCTCAATCTTGGAAACAATCCAAATGCCCATCAACTGGAGAGTGGATAAGGAAGATTTTTTTTAATAAATGGAATATTATTATGGCATTAAAAAAGACAAGATTCATTCATTTATGTGTAAATAGAGACACCTAGAGGATATACTAATAAGTGAAATAAATAGATCACAGATAGGCAAATACCAGATCTTCTCTTAGATATGAGCATCTGTAGATACAAATGAGCTCTAGAAAGTATGACAGTTTTTGTAGAATGGGAAATTTCCATAGGAAATTTGGTGTGGGAATGTAATGAGGGGAAGGAATAAATATGATTCTGAAAGAAAATAAAAGAGCATGTATATAGGGGGTGGGGAAGTGTGGGTGGGTAGGGATATGGGTAAAAATGAGAATTAACTTGTGTCATATACTGGTACAGATTCCCCAATGTTATATGTGATTGCAAGATGTATATAAATTATACCAGTAAAAAATTCAATTAAAAAAAAGAAGTATGCAAAAGACCTAAACTTTTTGACTGTGGAAAAAGTCTTCATTGAGGTACTCCAGAGATGTGATAATGCCTACTGAGTGCAATAAAATAATGCAGGTGTAGGGAAGGACTTTAACTTTTCCTTTTGAGAGGCTAAACTTGGTTCCAGTGTTGCTATCCCTTTTTATTTTATTTTATTTTTTTGCCTTTTCAAGTTATTTTATTAATCCAACCATAAAATAGGTCCCACTTTGGGCCGGGGATTTAGCTCATTGGTTCCAGTGCCTGCCTAACAAGTGCAAGGTCGCTGGTTTGATCCCCAGTAACCACATACAATATCAGGCAGGGTGTCTAATGCCCACTGGCAATCAGTACCACATACTACAAATGCCAGGGTTCGTGTCTCATGCCTGTAGTCCCAGTTCTCAGGAGGCAGAGGTAGGAGGATAGCTGAATTTGAGGCTTGCCTGAGCTACATAGTGAGCTCAAGGCCAGCCTGAACTACAAAAGGAGACCCTGCCTCAAAAAAAAGAAAAAAAAAAAAGTCTCACCTCATCTTCTTCCTAAAAGTAGTGGAGAGGGCAAGAAGGAGCAGATGGAGCAACTCCCCAAGAGCACTTACAAACTGTGGAGGAAGACCCTACACAAATGTAGCAATGGATAAAAGCAAATAAATAGAAACACAAACACAACCCAGAGGTGAGCAGTAGTGGGCTGCCAATAGGCTGGTTTAGCCTGGTGGAGATTGGGAGAGAGAAGCCCAGAGGACCTGCTTCCTTCTCAGAACCTCAATGGCTGCTGGCTCTGCATGCAGGGTCTCCTGTCTATGTGCAGGAACTGAGAAAAGTGGTGGTGGAAGATTGCAGAGGGTGGCATTAACCACCACACCCAGGGCAGAGGGCCATACCTAGGCCTGCCCCCCTCCCCACCCCTCTGAGGAATGTGTGCAGGACCTGTGAGGAAAAAGAGGCTCTAAGGGGCTGGAGATTTAGCTCAGTGGGTCTGTCACCTGTCTCACAAGCGCAAGGTCCTGAGGTTGATCCCTGATAGCCACATACAATGCTGGACGTGATGACTCACGCCCACCAGCAATCAATACCACATACCACAGTGCCGGGCGTGGTGGCTCATGGCTGTAATCCCAGCACTCAGGAGGCAGAGACAGGAGGATGGCTGAATTTGAAGTTTCTCTGGGCTACATAGTGAGCTTAGGGCCAGCCTGAACTACAAAGTGAGACCCTGTCTCAAAAAAAAAAAAAAAAAAGAGGCTCTATGCAGGCTCTAGACCCATGACTGGAAGACAGGGCTTGAAAATTAAAAACAAATCAAGCCTAGTTCAGGACTTTGGCTGAGGAATAAAAAAATGCTAGATCACCAGGCTGGAGATGTTACGAAAGAACAGCAAGGAGACAGAAGCCAAAAAACATGAGGCTTTTCTACCTTTCATTACGATGGCATTGGGGATCCCGCCCCCTTGCCCTTACAAGAGGTGTGACAAGGTTTCACTGGGACTCTTCCTTCTGTGAGGAAATGAGGTATGAGGGCTCTGTGCCCTTCTGTGCTTTCCTTCAGTGAAGCCAGGCAGCAGGGAGCAAGAGTGCCAACAGCTAAAGAACAGAGCTGAGTATAATGTGCAACCAGGCCTCCAGGCAGCCCCCGGGACAACCCCAAAAAGACTGCTCTGCCACACGACATATCCTAATTTTTGGAAAAATTGTGTGTGTGTTTAGTTTTACTTCCCAAGTCACCGACACTGTTGCAGCCAGAACTCTTGCAGCCAGAACTCTTGCTTCTTCCAGTTATTTGGTGCTGAGGGAAGGAGCTGGATACATTTGGGAGAGGAAGAGGGAAAGTCAAAGGGCAGAGGGCAAAGGGCAAAAAAAAAAAAAAAAAGAAAAGAAAAAAAAAAGGAGAAATCCCATTTATTTCCTTAAGCTATCTCTGAGCCCAGAAAAGGGCTGTGGTAAGGAGAGGCAGTCAAAACTCTCCTACCCAAGAAACTCTGAACTCTTGACTGCAAGGGGTAGATGGGGATGTTAGGCAGTTTCAGGGCATCTGTCATCTGCAGAAAGGACACCTGTGTCCTCCAGAATTTCTCCCATCTTATTTTCTCCTACAGCCACATCCCTAGGCCTCCAGCAATGGCCACAAAAATACAGCTCTGCTCAGCAGGGCTTTGGTTTCCTGAATCTGTAGATCTCAATGCACAAGTTTCCAGAGGAGTGAGCAATTGGGGGCTCTTCTGCCCACCAACCTCCGTTCCTCTTCTGTCTCAAACCATCGGGTTTCTGCTTTGCGGTGATGGGAAGCCAGTGGGAACAAAGACAAAAATCCAGAAAAACACCCTGGAGAGCAGGAGCGACCTGCATGCTGTCCCAGCCCACCTTGCCAGTGTCAACCATCATTAGCAGCCACTAGCTTCCCCATGCCCTTGCAGATGTAGACAGATTGGATCTCCGTGGTCTCAAGGCACAGGCCACAGGCCCACATGGCAGAGGCGTTGGTGATCAGCAGCCCATAGGGGGTTCTCAGTCATGCCACTGCACTTTCAGTGGAAACACTTCTGGCCGGAGGCCTCACACGGTATGGCATCATGGTCATCATTCACCTCACTCTGATAGGCACCTTGGGGGTACAGCAGGCCTGGGGTACTGGGGCACTAAGCTCCTACCTGCCTTGCCAGTGGATGCCAAGCTGTTGGCACCTGGAGCGCCCTCACCCTGCTTGCTACTGTTTGACAGAAAACTGGGCTGATTCCCCATTAACAGCAGCAGCTCAGGAGCCAGAATGGGTCTCCTGGGGGAAAGCAGTGAGAGCAGGGGCCTCAAGGGCTTTCCCTGTCCACCAGGGCTAGGAAAAGCCAGGTTCAGGGCCAGAGAAGATTGCAGGCATCATATTTCTCAGGCTTGTGGGTCTTGCAGTTTTTATAAAGATTATTCTGAGAATGTTGGGTAGCAGAGGCCTTGGGGATTGTTCTGGGTACTTAGTCCTTACAGAGCACCCAGAGGAGTTTGGGTCTTGTTATGGGTGGGGGTGTTTCTGGTCCTTCAGGCTCAAATGTGGAATTCTCTGGCCTGCTGGAAGAGAGGGCAGTGATCCTTAAGGCTCCTGTAGTACAGGTGTGTGCATTCAGAAGCTTTGGGTGCTGTGGTTAATTGACTAATGATCAGTTTAAGTGGAAAGCTCAGCTGAACTGAATCAGTGTTTCTAGGCTTGGAAGACCCAGCTGAAGATTGTTGCCAACAGCACAAAAAGAGAATGGAGGGGAAGAGGCGTGCTGCTGATTTTCCTAGAGAAGTTTGTCGTGGCTGGTTTTCCTGATACGGAGAAGGAGCTTGGGTCCTCATCATCACCAGGTATGGCTGCTGTTCCCTTTGGGGGAACTCTGTTTTTCACTTTTAGTGTTGCTTCCTGGCTCCTTAGCCTTCTGGCACAGACCCTTGACCCCACCAGCACAGACTTTCTAAAATCTATCTTTAGGGCTTCCCAGTCAGATCCTTGATGCACATTCATGGAGGACATTGCTGTGGGCTCTGAGCGTTTGGTCTCTAGCACATGGAATGACTCTTGCACTCCTCTGCACTTGATTTTTTTGGGTGAATATTATAAAATAATCCTATAAATTATATGTCTTGTATTAAATGTGTTCCCTTTCAAACCACTGACTCCAGTAGGTACCTTGCTCTTTGTGGTGGTGAGAAACACAGGGAACCCTCCTGGTACCACAGTCATGGTGGGAGTAGTGTTCTAGGGAGGTTACTGTGAATCATGATAGGGGAGACAGCACAACGAAGTTTCTGGGTACTCTAGTTCTACAGCTGAGACACTCAATTTCTGGTTACTACAATGTGGGGAGGGAGCATTACATAGAGGATTATAGGTACAGTAGTCCGGGGTGTTGTGGGGAAACCAAGAATTTTGCCTGTGGTGGAACACACATAATCTTCTGAGTAATGTGGGAGTTTTCACTGCAGGGATTTTAGGTACTGTAATTCTATGACTTGGGTACCCTGGGTATTATAGTCCTGAGCGTGGGTTATCAGGCCAAGAGCTCTGGAGCGCATACCAAGGCTTCCAGGATGGGTCAGCATTGCAAGATTCTGTGACCTCTAGCAGGCAGTGCTGTGGAGTGAGCAGGTATTGTTACCGACCCGAGCTAGACTCCTGCATACCCTCTATCCAGTGGGAGAAGAGGGCTGAGAAAAACAGACTTGTTGGGTGTTGCCACTGGAGTCCAGACTGCCACTACTCTCATTGGCCCCAGGCTTTCCCTCTGACCCATTCTGGCACAACCAATTGTGAAGCACCCGCCCACATCCAACCTACTCCAGAATCGAGGCCCCGCCCCTTTCATTACCCAGCCTGTGGACAGTGCAGTTAAAGCACCCTGACCCGGCCACCTGCAACCAGATTCTGCGGCCCCTGCATTAAGCCACCATGTTGTGCTCAATCCTAATGCTTCCAGGCCATGAACCGCCTTCTTCTGAACTCAGGCCTCTCTCTGGTGTCACTGGGCGCACCCATCCCATGACAGCCATGGGACTCCCACAGCTGAGGTGTGCTGGGCACAACTCATCCCCAAACGGTCTCCACTCCTTTCCGTAACCTGCCCTGTTGCGTCCAATTTAGCGCTTCTGGGCTACGGCCCTCCTCCTTTTGAACCCAGGCCCGGTCTCTGCTGTGAGCCAGTGGGCGCCTGGACTCCAGTAGCAGAGGTGCTCTGGCCCTGTCCCTCCGCATTTATAGCCAGTCTCCACCCTCTCTTGTGACCTCTGTGGTTATCAATCCTGGTGTTCCTGGATTAGGCTGCTCCTCTTCCTGAGCCCAGGCTCCGTCCCCCCCATGACCCCGCCCCCAGTTGGGGGGGGTCCTGGCCACGCCCAGCTCACAAAATGCTGGCTCCGCCTCCTCGCGCGAGCTCTCCTGCTGCACACGCCCTCTTCTTTGGACGCTTCCCGGGCCCTGACCAAAGCATCTCAGCTGTGCTTTCTACGCAGGAGAGAGCCTTCTAAAGCGGCCGCCACAGAGCGCAGTTCGTCTCTCCCCTCAGCAGGTGAGGAGTCTCCTGCCTGCAACTGGGCTTTCACCTCAGGGCAGGTTGCCAGTAAGCTCTTTGGGCCCCATGAACCTGAGGCCTCACCTTCGCACCAGTCCCACCTCAGGCCACCCCAGGGCAAGGCTTCCCCTTCCCAACAAGCCCACCTCAGCCTGACAAACCTATGGTCTCAATTTACTGCTAGGCCTGCTCAAGGCCGGTCCAGTCCTAGGCCTCACCTGCCAAGCCTGCCTCAGGTTTACAAAGACCAGAGCTTACTTTCCACCAAGTACACCCCAGTCTCAAAAACTACAGGCCTCAACTTCCTGCCAAGCCCAGCCCAGACCTGGCAAACACCAGGCCTTACCTTCCTGTCAGACCCACACAGGCCTCCTAAGTCCCAAGCCTCACCTTCCCACCAAGCTTGCTTGGTCCTCATAAACACCAGGCCTTCACCTCCCACCCATGCTGGGCCCACTGTACACATCCAGATCCCTCCATACTAACTGCCTCTCACACTGCTGCTGCTCAGCATAAGAGGTGCCTAGGACAGGTATTGACAACTGGGGTTGGTGAGGCAGGGCAGGCTTGGCAGCAAGGTGAGGGCTGGGGCTGGTGAGGCCAAAGAGAGACTTGGCAGAAAAGTGAGGCCTTTGACTGGTGAGGTCAGTGGCATATTTTGAAGGAAGGTGAGGCCTGGAGTTTGTGAGGCTGGGTGGGCTTGACAAGAAAGTGAGGTTTGGGACTGTTAAGGCCTGTGGCAGGTTTTGCAGGAAGTTGAGGCCTCAGAAAGTTTCAGCTTATGGCTGGATTGGGGGAAAAGGAACGCCTGGAGTTTGTAAGGTTGGGGATGCTAGGTCAAAGGAGATAATTGGTACTGGTTAGACATGCGGCTGGCTTGGTAAGGCCATGTCCAAGGGTAAGGTCTGGGACTGGTGAGGTCTGTGGCAAGTTTGACAGGAATGTGAGACCTGTGGTTTGTGAGGCTGTGGTGGGTTGGCAGGAAGGAGAGGCCTGGACTAGTGAGGCCTGTGGTGGCCGTGGCAGGAGGGTGAGGCCTGTGATTCATGGGGTATATGGTGGACTTCACAGGAAGGTAAGGCCTTGAACTGGTGAGTTCTATGGTGAGTTTGGCAGCAAAGTTAGGCCAGGTGTTGTGAGGCTGTGGTGGGCTTGGCAGGGAGGCGAGGCCTGAGAAGGGTAAGGCCCAGTGCTGGTTTGACAGGAAAGTGACGCCTGGGGTTTGTTAGGCTGGGACACACTAGTCCGGAAGGAGAGTTTTGAGACTGTGAGGCTTGTGGCAGGCTTGACCTGAATGTGAGGCCTAGGACTCACATCTGTGGGGAGTTTAGTTGGAAGGAGAGGTCTGGAGCTTGTGAGACTGTGCTGTTTGTTAGAAAGGAGAGGCATGGGTCTGGTGAGGCTGGGTGGGCCTTGGAGGGAAGGTGAGGCCTGGGGTTGTGAGGCTGGGGTGGGCTCAGCAGGAAGGTGAGGCCTGGAGCAGGCTTGACAGGAAGCTGGGCCTGGGATTTGTCAGGGTGGGGCAGGCTTGATGGGAAGGAGAGGCCTGGAACTGGTGAGGCCTTGTGCTGGTTTGGCAGGAAGATAAGGCCTAGCATTTATGAGCATGTTTCAGGTTTGGCAGCAAGTTGAGGCCTGGGATTTGTGAGGCTGGGGTAGGCTTGGCAGGTATGTGAGGCCTTGGACTGCTGAGTGCTGAGGCAGGCTTGGAGGGAAGGAGTGGCCTGTGATTGGCTGTATGTATGGAAGCTTGGTAGGAAGGTGAGACCTGGGTTTTGTGAGGCTGAGGTGGGCTTGGCTGGGAATAGTGAGGCCTATGGCAGGTTGGTTTGAAGGAGAGACCTGGTATTGGCGTGGCCTATGGGAGGCTTGGCGTGAAAGTGAGGTTTGGGATTGTTGGTCTGTGGTAAATTTGGCGGGAAGGTGAGGCCTGGGACTAGAGAGGCCTAGTGCTGGCTTGGTGGGAAAGTGACACCTGGGGTTTGTGAGGCTTGGCCAGGCTAGTCAGGCAGGAGAGGCCTGAGAGTGTGAGACTTGTGGTGGGTTTTGTCTGTGGTGGGAGGCCTCCCCAGAAGGGGAGGCCTTGGCTTTTTGAGGCTATGGTGGGTTTGGCATGTAGGAGAGGCCTGGGGTTTGTGAGTCTGGTACATGCTTGGCAGGAAGATAAGGCTTGCAGCAGGCTGAGGAGAAGATGAGGCCTGGGACTTGTCAGGCTGGGGTGGGCTTGGCAGGAAGGAGTGGCCTGGTATTAGTGCGGCCTATGGAAGGCTTGATGGGAATTGGAGACCTGGTACTGGGGAGGTCTGTGGTATGTAAGGTTGTGGTGTGCTTGGCAGGAAGGAGAGGCCTGGACTTGAGGCCTGGGGCAGCCTTGGAAGGTGTGTGAAGCCTGTGATTCGTGAGGCATAATATGGGCCTCATAGGAAGGTGAGGCCTGGGATTTGAGAGGTCTGTGGTGATTATGGTGGGAAGGTTTGGCCTGGGGTTTATGTGGCTGTGGTGGGTTTGGCAGGAAGGAGAGACCTGGGTCTCATGACTGCAATGGCCTTGGCAGAAAATTGATACCGAGGATCTGTCAGGCTGTGGCAGGCTGTTGGGAAGGAAAGTCCTGAGCAGTCTTGACAGGAATGTGAGACATAATGCTGGCTCCGCTGGAAGGTGAGGCCTGGAGTTTGTGAAGCTGGGGTGGGCTTGGTGGGAAGGTGAGACCTCACACTGGTAAGGCCTATGGCAGTCTTGGCCGGAAAGTGAGGTCTGAAGTTTGGGAGCCTGGGGCAGGTTTGGCGGAAAGGTGAGACTTGTGGCAAGGTTGGTGGGAAGGAGAGGCTGAGTACTGTTGTGGCCTGTGAAGGCTTGGAGAGAAGGTGAGGCTTGGGGTTTTTAAGGCTTTGGGTGGCTCCTTGGGCAGGAGTGGTCTGAGACTGAGTCTTATGGCAAGGTTTTCTGGAATGTGACGCTTATGATTGGTATAGTCTGTGGCTAGTTTGGCAGGAAGTAGAGGCCTCGGTTTTGTGAGACTGTGGTGGGTTTCACAGGTAGGAGAGCTCTGGGTCTGGTGAGGCCTGGGGTGTGCTTGGTGGGAAGGTCAGGCCTGGTACTGTTGAGGCCTGGAGCAGGCTTGGTGGGAAGGTGAGATGTTGCATTGGTGAGATTGGGGGCAGGTTTGGGAAGGTGAGTCCTGGGGTTGTGAGGCTGGGCAGCCTTGACAGGCTTGGGAGGAAGGTGAGATCTAGGGCTTGTGATGCTGTGGTGGGCTTGGCATGAACATGAGGCCTGGAACTGATGAAATGTGGGCTGGGCTTGGCAAGAAGGTGAAGCCTGGGAAAGGGGAAGCCTAGTGCTGGCTTGGTTGGAAGGAGAGGCCTGAGACTGGTGAAGCCTGTGGTGGGCTTAACTGGAAACGTGAAGCCCAGCACTGGTGAAGTCTGTGGCGAGTTTAGCAGGAAGTGATACCTGGCTTTTATGAAGATGGGGCAGGCTTAGTGGGGGGGGGGTGGCTGGGACTTGGATGCCTGGCATCAGCTTGGCAGGAAGGTGAGGTAGGACTGGTGAGGCCTTGTACTTTTTTTTTTTTTTTTTTTGAGACCAGGTCTCGCTTTCTAGTTCAGGCTGGCCCTGAGCTCACTGTGTAGCCCAGGCAAGCCTGGAACTCAGCAGCCCTCCAGCCTCTGTCTCCTGAGTGCTGGGATTACAGGGGTGAGCCACCACACCCGGCACTGTGGGGTGTGGTACTGATTGCTGGTGGGCGTAGGTCACCATGCTCAATATCTTATCATTGTGTATGGTTACCTGGATCGAACCAGAGACCTTGCACTTGCTGGGCAGGTGGTGAAACCACTGAGATAAATCTCTGGCTCTCTTGACTTATTTGAGGAGAAAGTGAGGCCTGAGACTTGTGAGGTCTAGTGTTGGCTTGGCAGGTATTTCAGATCTGAGGTTTGTGATAATGGGGCAAGTTTAGTGGGAAGTTGAGGCCTGAGTCTTGTGAGTCCTAAGGCTGGGTATCAAGGTGAGGCCTGGTACTGTTGTGGAAGGCTAGTGGGAAAAGGACAATCCACAGTCATGAGCGAGTATTAGGTTAGAACGAACTTTAAGGTCATCATTCCTGTTAGGTATTGGTTAGCTTCAGGCTTTTTATGTTAACCTTAGGTTGCAAGGAAGTATTTATGTTGGAGTTTGTATTATTACTTGTCATATTGGTAGGGCTAACCTAACAGTAAGTGATAAACCTGTCAGGAAATCAGTGGAATTTTTTTATAAGATAGTGCAATTCTTAGGCCCATTTCATTTTCACCACCTACCCTACCTGGGAGAAAAGTTTTAATTCATAAGTTGCAGATTCGGGCTATTTCTTTACATTTCTGTTTTGAAAAACAACTTCAGTTGCCTATTTAGGGGATTTCTGAACTCATTTGTGTGAATTTTCATGACTGGCATTATGTTACAACTGCCAGATTCAATCATTTCCTCTGAATGTCAATAGTAGTTTAACATGAGCTATAACTCTATAGAGTTGCTAATTTTTAGAAAAATATTATTGGCAAGTACAAGCAGTATATATATATATATATATATAATGTATATATAATGTATATACATATACACATGTGTATATATGTATATACATATACACATGTATATATGTATATACATATATACATGATTGTGTATGTATATACACATGTATATGTATATGCATATACACATATATATGTGTATATACATGCATATACATATATATATTTCTAAGAATTTCTTTAGCATACTCATTTGCAAATTCTTTCATTTATAATCTCTCTTTTCACTGAATAAATAAGAATCATATTCCCCTCAATGTAAATTGCTGTTACAATGTATTTTCAGATTTTTAATTTAGTGAAAGCATTTTAAACTGGTTTTTAAAATTTTATTTTTATTTTTTCCTGGGGATCAAAGTTGGGACCTTGAGCTTGCAAGGTAGGATTGGTGCCACTGAGGTAAATCCCTGACCCTTAAAGCAATAGTTAAAATCCCACAAATCAACATTTTTCAATTGTGAATGAATGTTTTCTCAGTGCTCTCTGAAATTTGTTTAAATTATATACTTCACAGCAGAAAAACTGGGTTGTTTTTGTATATATGACTGTTTCCACCTGAAATGCTGTCACAGATACTTAAAGGGAATTTGTATTACACATTATTCATACATTTATTTATTTATCTATCTATCTATCTATCTATCTATCTATCTATCTATCTATCTATCTATCTATCTATCTATTTATTTATTTAACTTTGCAGTACTGGGGATTGAACTTGGGTCCTTGCACTTCCAAGATAGGTGCAGTACCACTTAAGCTAAATCCCTGGATCTATCCATGATATTTTTAGAAGAATGCATTAACTTATTTTATAAACCTTTAGAATATGTATTCAGCCTGTAAAGTATACAGTTTAATGTCCATAAATACTGTTGTATAATTTTCTTTTGTAGAAACATGGACATGGATTGCCACATGGGCAAGGATTTCCCACAGTACCATGTATTAAGCAAACTGTTTTTGATGTATGGAACAAGCAAAAATTTGTGTAATACAACAGAGTATAGTTTTGACACTTAAATTTCACATGAGGATTTCTTCAGGATCCCAGAGTGGCAAAATTGCGGGAAACATTCTAAAATTATTTAAAAGAAAAAGCCAACATTTTCAGGCTAAATAGTTGACTCTAAAAAAGATAACAAGTAATGTCTACTATCTCTACTCTCCAAAGTTTGGGATTTGTGTTGAACTATCATTTGAGCTCATTTGTGAGGTAGCTGAATAAAAGTGGGTAACTAAATTTCAGTTTCATTCTCCTGCTGTATAAACAAAAATAAGCAGTTGTAAACTGACTTGCAGACAAAGTAGGAACTTGCCTGTACAATATTTAAGGAAAATGAACTTCTAAAGACTTATTAATTCCAACATTTAATTTTCATAAGGCAGTAGAGGACATCGTTATTTTGACAAATCTACATCCTTTTAAAAGAGCTTTGCTTTAATTTTTTTTTTTTTTTTTTGAGACAGGGTCTCACTTTGTAGTTCAGGCTGGCTCTGGGCTCACTATGGAGCCCAGGCAAGCCTTGAACTGAGCAATCCTCCTGTCTCTGCCTCCCAAGTGCTGGGATTACAGGCGTGAGCCACCACGCCTGGCACAAATTTTAAGAGTAGATCTTTATCATAAGCTTCTTCAAACAGATTGTAATATTGTTTATATTATTATTTTTTGAGACAGGGACTCGCTTTTTAGTTCAAGCCAGCCCTGAACTCACTATGTAGCTCAGGCTAGCCTCGGACTCATGGCAGTTCTCCTGCCTCTGCCTCCCAAGTGCTGGGATTAGAGGCATGAGCCACTGTACCCTGTGCATATTAAAAGTTTAAAAAATATTTTTATAATCTCCTCCAGAAACATTTAGACGTTATATGTTAACATGTATGATCACTTAATCACAGAAATGAAACTTATATATTATAAAATTAAGGGGCCGGAGGGTTAGCTCAGTGGTTCCAGCACCTGCCTCGCAAGCGCAAGGTCCTGAGTTCGATCCCCGGTAACCACATATAATGCTGGGCGTGGAGACACACCCACCAACAATCAACACCGCATACCACAATGCCGGACGTGGTGGCTCACGCCTGTCATCCCAGCACTCAGGAGGCAGAGACAGGAGGATTGCTGAGTTCGTGGCGGCTTGCCTGGGCACCATAGTGAGCTCAGGGCCAGCCTGAACTACAAAGCGAGACCCTGTCTCAAAAAGCAAAAAAAAAAAAAAAAAAGTTAAACCACTCAATCATCAGTATTTTAAGATTGTTACAGATCATATTTATGTGTGAAATGGTCATATATTGATGTAAGCAGTGTATATTTAAAGAAAAAGACACAGGTGTAACATATTTGAGGTTGGAAACATCCCAAATTGTTTTTGAACCTTATAAGGCGTTTTAGTAAAAATAGATATTTAAAAAATAAAAATTATTTTTAAGTTTTTAATTTAAGCAAAGACTAGATAGACACTAAAATAACAGTTTACCAATTATAGAAAATCAAGGCTTTTACTGTCTCTTAAAACTATTAGCATTTGGTAGCATAAGCAAAACTGGTACTTAGAGCTGGTATCTCTTTATATCAAAATATTTAAAACTAGAAATTCTTAATAGAATATGAAATACATTGTGGTTACATAAGTAACTTGAAATGATAAACAGATATAACTCTCAGGCATTTTGAGAGGCTTTTTTTTTTGAGACGGGGTCTCGTTTGTATTTCAGGCTGGCCCTGAGCTCACTATGTAGCCCAGGCAAGCCTAGAACTCAGCAATCCTTCTGCCTCTGCCTCCCAAGTGCTGGGATTACAGGTGTGAGCCACCATGTCTGGTACTGTGGTGTGTGGTACTGATTACTGTTAGAAGTGAGTCACCATGCCCAATATTGTGGTATGTGGTTACCAGGGATTGAACTAGGTACCTTGCACTTGGCTAGGCATCCTCTGGAACCACTGGGCTAAATCTCCAGTTCTTTGAGACTTATATTTACAGCTCATTCTCACTAGTTGATCTGTAAATTGCTAAAATTCTATTTTTAGATACTTAGTGTTATATTAGTGATATATGTCAACAATATGAAATGTCAACAAATATGTGTAATATTTAAATTTGTTATCATTTATAATTTTTTTTTTTTTTTGAGACAGGGTCTCGCTTTGTAGTTAAGGCTGGCTCTGAGCTCACTATCTAGCCCAGGCAAGCCTCAAACTCAGCAATCCTCCTGTCTCTGCCTTCCTAGTGCTGAGATTACAGGTGTGAGCCACCACACCCGGCACTGTGGTATGTGGTACTGATTGCTGGTGGGCGTGAGTCTCCACGCCCAGCGTTGTATGTGGTTACCGGGGATCGAACTCAGGACCTTGCACTTGCGAGGCAGGCACCAGAACCACTGAGCTAACCCTCCGGCCCATCATTTATAAATTTTAAACAATATTTAAACTTATATTGATAAATGTCTTAGTTTTTTAACTTAATCATAAATAACTTAGAACTTTTACTTATCTGTTTAATTTTTAAGAATTACATTTATATTATATAAAATGTAAAATATTTGACAAACATAAGTAAATATATTAAAGCAAATTTTTTCTGAGAAAAAATTTAAAAATTGCCTATATCTCAAAATTCTCTTTGCATACCATATAATGAAATATTATTTAAATTTTTTGAGGAGTTTTCTCTGGAGGTTGAACTTGAATGTCTACCTATTGACCCCATGAATTATTTATAACCAAATTTTCCTGTAATGAAAAGCAAACTAATTTGGGTAGCAAGGATACCTGTAGGTGAATGTACTTGGTGGACTGCAGAAGAACATTTATTAATTGTGAGCCTTGAAAATGGAATAGCTCAGAAAATCTGAAAAAATATAAGAACTGTAGGGAAAAATATTTTTTTAAATCTCTCTCTTTTTTTTTTTTTTTTTTTGGGACAGGGTCTCACTCTGCAGTTCAGGCTGGCCCTGAGCTCACTATGTAGTCCAGGCAAACCTCAAGCTAAGCAATCCTCCTGCCTCTGCCTTGTGAGTGCTGTTATTACAGGTGTGATTAAAATCATTTTAGAATGAAGTGAATGTCTATGAAATACAAACTATGCCTTTTCAGGAAATTAGAAGTACAGCATGCTTATTTAGAGACACATTAATGGATAAGACAAAATTGCCTGTTTTTCCTATAGACTTGGTTGGAAAGCTCTCAAATAGACTTTTATTAGATAGTGTTTAATAAACACAAATCTTTGAAAGTATTTCTGTTTTTTCATTTTAATAAATCATAAGGGAGGTCTGTCATCTAACTCAAGCTCTGCTGAGTAGCCAAGTAGAAACCAAATGAATTGAATTCATAATATTTTTGTTTTTAAAAACTTATTGTCATGTTTTAAAATAATTTTTATACAATATTTAATCTTAAGTTTGCATATCTGAAGGGAGGACTGAGGTTTTAATTAGGTTGGAAATATATATCTGAAAGGAAATTGCTTGCTTAATTAAATTACATTTGAATTTTTGTTTTTTTGAGACAGGGTCTCTCTTTGAAGTTCAGGCTGGTCCAGAGCTCACTATGTAGTCCAGGCAAGCCTCAAACTCAGCAATCCTCCTGCCTCTGCCTCCAGAGTGGTGGAATTACAGGCGTGGGTCACCATGCCTCTCATTGTGGTATGTGTTACTGATTGCTGGTGGGTGTGGGTCACCATATCCGATATTGTTTTATGTGGTTACTGGGGATTGAACCAGGAATCCTTGCCCTTGCTTGGCAGGCACCTGAACCACTGAGGTAAATCTTTGGCCCTAAATTACATTTAAATTATTTGAAGCTTTTATTGTTTGTTTCCATTTATTGTATTAGTCAATTTAAGATTTTTTGATAATATTTAGATATAGATGGTTAGAAATTTATGGTTTATTTAATATGAAAAATAGTCTAGTTTAGAAACAACATTCCCCACACAGATAAACACAAAAGCAAAACATTTGTATCTTAGCCAGTCTTATTTTAATGAATTCTCAGTGCCAACATTCACTGATATTGTAACTGTACTGTAAAAAGTGATTTAAATTAGATTTTTCCCCCAAACCTTCTTAAGTTTAGAGGATAAAACTTTACCTCTACCTCTTCTCAGCCCTGATAATTGGATAGATAATGGAGACATTGGCACTTGCTTGTGAAGTCTAAATTCATTCCCCTAGGCATGGGTGGTCCAGGGAAAGATAGAATTCTGAACTTGCTCATTGTTCCATTGTATTTCCTTCCTTTCTGTTCCTAGATAGTAAGGACTACAGTACCTGGTCAGAACAGAGATTTGAGAAAAATGCCCTCTCTCATCATTTTGCATTTAGGATTCATGAAACCTTTATATTTTCCAAAATAAATGGCCTCCTTTGATTTGTTTAGTGCTGAGCAAATGAAGCTGAGCTTTTGAACCTAATTGGCTAGTAACAAGATGACGGGTCCAAATGGTGTTTTGACGATTCCTGTGTATCTGTCATGGAGTTCTCTTCTCTGGGGCATGATTCAGAGGAAGGACATGGAGAGTGTATCCTGGAGGTAGAGTGGGGTTCATATTGTAGGGTTGACAGGCAGGGTAGGGTTTCCATTCAGATCAATAGTAGTGTCACTGTCGATTTTCTTGTGTATTCAGATTCAATTTGCACAGTAATGGTGAGTAAGTGTGGAATAAGTTAAGAACTGGTGGGGTTGTGCCTCTCCCTCCAGAATGGAGGCATTTGCTAAATTCAGCATGATGGCTAGGGTTAAGGTTAGGATTCCTGAGAATGATACTGACATTTTCATTATTCCTGTGAATTGGGCTTCCCAAAATATAGTGAGGATGAAGGGTACTGTCAGGATTGGAGTTAGCATTAGTGCCTTGTGCATATACCCTAATACAGGGGTTCATGTGTCAGGGAGATTATGGGTTTAGGTCAAGGACTGGGAGTACTGAGTCTGTGGGAGTGATATACTTCTGTATTTCATTCAAAATATATGGTAATAGCCACGATTCCATTTCTTGATCAAAAGGTTTTGAAATATCTTGGGTGATAGCCCTCAGCTACCTGAAAGTACCCTCAGGGTATGTTAATTTTTCGATAAGCAGAAAAAAGAGGGGCTTGTTGAAGAATAACTTGTAGTTTCAGTGAATACTCTTTCTGGGCTTGGGGCTTGTGTTATGGTGAGTAAAGGGACTCACCACATTAACATAATCTGGGGTCCTGCGAATCACAGTTTCAGTATTCCAGGGCTAGTACATCAATTGTTTAAAGGATTCTGTGGATTTGTATATACCTGCCTATTGGGATTCAAAATTGATTGGAACTTTTTTGCTTGAACATTATGATTCATGGTGGTGATAGTGTTCCTGAGAAAGCACTTGGGTCTCAGGGATCCTTTGGTAGGTTGAGGGTGGAGGTTAGGGCTACGGTTGTAAGAAGGGTGAAGAATATTGTCATTTTATTTATTCTTCATTATCACTATAAGAAATGCTATCAATAATGATACAGTTTGCTTTAGGATAGGTATGAGGAATCTTTGTAGAGCCTACATGAGGGAATTTGGTTCCTTGTGTCTGTTTCCTGGTGGAACCAAAGGTAGCATTTGCTCGATAGATACCATCAGGTTGGGTTTTTTCACATTTTCAGGTGACCCATTTGTGCTTTTTTTAGGAAGTGTTAGTATTTGGGGTAGCCATAGTGTTTTTTAGGAATGGGGTGGTTCTTGGGATGCACACTCTTGCCATTTGGTTAGACTGCAGGTCAAAGTCCAGAAAAATGCAAGTCCAAGTTGTGTTTTGAGAGTTCCTGTGTATTTGTAATCATGTTCTCTTATGGGGGGCATGATTCTGAGGAAGGATGTGGAGAGTGTATCCTGGTGGTATGGGGGGTTCATAGTGTAAGGTTGACACACGGGGAAGGGTTTCCATTCAGATCCAGAGTGCTGTTGTGATGAATTTTCATGCCTATTCAGGTTCAGTTTGCCCAGGAATGGTGAGGAGTCTACCTAGGAGTAAGTTGAGATCTAGTGGGGTTTTTGCCTCTCCCTCCAGAATGGAGGCATTAGCTAAATTCAGCATGGTGGATTTGGTTAGGATTAGAAATTGTGAGAATGATACTGACATTTTGATTATTCCTGTGGATTGGTCTTCCCAAAATATAGTGAGGGTGAAGGGTAGTGTTAGTATTGGTGTTAGCATTAGTGTGTTGTGCATGTGCCCTAATATAGGGTTTCATGTGTTAGCGATATTGTTGGTTTAGGATAAGTACTGGGAGTTGTGATTCTGTGGAATTGATACACTTCTGCATTTCACTGCAAAGCACATGGTAATAGCCATGATTCTACTTCATGGTCAAGAGGTTTTGAAATGTCCTGGGTGATTGGCCTGAAGTAGGTGAAGGTGCCCTCATGGTATGTTAGGTTTAGGGTAAGCAGAAAAAAGAGGGGCATGCTAAAGAATAACTTGTAGTTTCAGTCAGTATTTGTCATTGGCCTTGGGATTTGGTTTATGGGGAGGAAAGGGCATCACCTTGTTGACATAATTTGGGTACCTGGGGATCACGGTTTCTATTTTCCAGGGATAGTGTGTCAATTTTTTAAAGGATTCTATGGATTTGTAGATTCTGGCCTATTGGGATTCAAAATGGATTGAAACCTTTTGCTTGAACATTACCATTCATGGCATACGTAGTACTCTTTAGAAGCCCCTGGGTATTAGGGAGCCCTCTGTATTTTGAGGTGTAGGTTAGGGCTATGGTTCCAAGAAGCATGAGGAATACTGTGTTTCTTCATTATAGGTATATGGAGTGCTATCTTTAATGTTAAGGCATGCTTTAGGATATATGTGAGGAAGCATTTGTAATGTCTACATGAGGGAATTTGGTTCCTTCTGTCCACTTCCTGGTAGAGACAAAGTTAGCATTTGCTCCATAGATAGTGTCAGGTTGAGTATCTTCACGTTTTCAGGTGACCCATGTGTGTTATTCTTTTTAGGAGGAGTGTTAGTATTCAGGGTAGCCATAGTGTTTTTATGAATGGGGTGCTTTTTGGCATGCACACTCTTGCTCTTTGAAAGAGGACAAGTCCAAGTGATGTTTTGACGATTCCAGTGTATTTCTCATGGAGTTCTTTTCTCTGGGGCATGATTCGGAGGAAGAACCTGGACAGTGTATCTTGGAGGTAGAGTGGGGTTCATAGTGTAAGGTTGGCACATGGAATAGGGTTTCTATTCAGATCTAGAGTGCTGTCACCATGAATTTTCTTTGTATTCTGATTCAGTGTGCCAAGGAATGGTGAGCAGTCTACCTAGGAGTAAGTAGACAGCTACTGGGATATTGCCTCTCTCCCTCCAGAATGGAGGAATTTGCTAAATTCAGCATGGTAGATATGGTTAGGGTTATGATTTGTGAGAATGATACTAACATTTTGATTATTCCTGTGAATTGGGCTTCCCAAATATAGTGAGGATGAAGGTTACTGTCAGTATTGGCATTAGCATTAGTGCACTGTGCATATACCATAATATCGGGGTGCATGTTTCAGGGACATTATGGGCTTAGGTAAAGGACTGGGAAATCTAAGGCTGTTGGAGAGGTACATTTCTGTATTTCACTGCAAAATTCATGGTAATAGCTGCAATTCTATTTCTTGATCAAAAGTTTTTGAAATGTCCTGGGTTATATGCCTCCGGTGCCTGATGGTGCCCTTGGTATATGTTACATTTCAGATAAGGAGTAAAAAGATGCGTGTTGAAGAATTAGTTGCAGTCTGTGTCAGTACTCTTTGTTGGGCTTGAGGTTCAGTTATGGTGAGGAAAAGGCATCACCTCACTGACAATCTGGGCACCTGGGCATCACGATTTCAATTTTCCAGGGCAAGTGTGTCAGTTTTTTAAAGGATTCTATGGGTGTGTAGATTCCTGCCTATTGGGATTTAAAATGGATTGGAGTTTTCTGCTTGAACATTTCCATGCATGATCAACGTAGTTTTCCTGAGAAGCTGCTGTGTCTTAGAGTGCCCTCAGTATATTGAGGGTGGAGGTTAAGGCTATAGTTGCGAGAAGGGTGAGGAATACTATGATTATTCATTATCGGTATATGAAATGCTATCATGAATGTGAAGGCATGCTTTAGGGTATGTATGAGGTAGGGTTTGTAAAGCCTATATGAAGGATTTTTGTTCCTTTTGTCCATTTTCTGGTAGAACCAGTGAGCATTTACTGCATAGATAGCGTCAGGTTGGGTAAATTCACGTTTGCAGGTGACCCATGTGTGTTATTTTTTTTTTTTGGAAGGGTGTTAGTATTCTGGGGAGCCATTGAGCTTTTATGAATGGGGTTGTTTATGGGATGCACACTGTTGCCCTTTGGTTGGACTGCCAGTCAGAGTCTAATAGACCACATGTCTAAGTGTTGTTTTGATGATTCCTGTGTATTTGTCATGGAGTTCTCTTCTCTGAGGCATGATTCAGAGGAAGAACCTGGAGAGTGTATCTTGGAGGTAGAATGGGGTTCATAGTGTAAGCTTCACAGGCGGGGTAGGGTTTCCATTCAGATCCATAGTGCTGTCATGATTAATTTTCTTGCATATTCAGGTTCAGTTTACCCAGAATGGTGAGCAGTCTGTGTAGAACTAAGTTGGTAGCTAGTGGGGTTCTGCCTCTCCCTCCAGAATGGAGGCATTTGCTAAATTCAGACAGGTGGCTAGGTTTAGGGTTAGGATTTGCAAGAAAGATACTGACAATTCCATTATTCCTGTGAATTGGGCTTGCCCAAATATAGTGAGGATGAAAGGTATTGTCAGGATTGGCATTCACATTAGTGCGTGGTGCATATACCCTAATATAGGGGTGCATGTGTCAGGGACATTGAGGGCTTACGTCAAGGACTGAGAGATCTGAGTCTGTGGGAGTGATACACTTCTGTATTTCACTTCAAAATACATGGTAATAGCCATGATTCTATTTTTTGATCAAGAGTTTTTGAAATGTCTTCGGTGATAGCCCTCAGGTACCTGAAGGTGCCCTCGGGGTATGTTAGGTTTAGGATAAGCAGAAAAAAGAGGGGCGTTTTAAAGATTAACTTGTACTTTCAGTCAATATTAATTGTTGGGCTTGGGTTTTAGGTTATGGTGAGAAAAGGGAATCACCTCCTTGACATAATCTGGGCACTTGGGGATCACAATTTCAATTTTCCAGGGCTAGTGTGTGAATTGTTTAAAGGATTCTATGGGAGTGTAAATAACTCCCTGTTAGGATTCAAAATGGATTACAATTTTTGCTTGAACGTTACTATTCATGGTGTTGGTAGTGTTCCTGAGAAAGCCTCTGTGTGTTAGGGAGCATTCTGTATGTTAAGGGTGGAGGATAGGGGTATTGTTGTGAGAAGGGTGAGAAATACTGTGATTCTTCATTATCGATATAAGAAATGCTATCATTAATGTTACGGCATGCTTTAGGGTAGGTATGAGGAAGCATTTGTAGTGCTTACATGAGGGAATTGGGCTCCTTCTGTTCATTTCCTGGAAGAGCCAAAGTCAGCATTTGCTCCATAGGTAGCATCAGGTTGGTTATCTTCACGTTTTCAGGTGACCTATGTGTTTCATTTTTTTTTTAGGAGGAGCGTTAGTATTCGGGGTAGCCATAGTGTTTTTATGAATGGGGTGCCTTTTGGGAAGCAGACTCTTGCCCTTTGGATAGACTGCCAGCCAGAGTCATAAAATCGCAAGTCCAGGAGGTCTTTTGATGGTTCCTGTATATTTGTCTTGGAGTTCTCTTTTGCTAGGGCATGATTCAGAGGAAGAACGTTGAGAGTGCGTTCTGGAGGTAGGGTAGGGTTCACAGTGTGTGGTTGACAGGCAGAGTAGCATTTCCATTCAGATCCAGAGTACTGTCACGATGAATTTTCTTTCGTATTCACGTTCAGCTTGCCCAGGAATGGTAACCAGTGTACCAACAATTAAGTTCACAAGTAGTGGGGTTTTGCCTCTCCCTCCAGAATAGAGGCATTTGCTAAATTCAGCCTGGTTCCTAGAGTTAGGGTTAACATTTGCAAGAATGATACTGACATTTTGATTATTCCTGTGAATTGGGCTTCCCAAAATATAGTGAGGATGAAGGGTATTGTCAGGATTGGTGTTAGCCTTAGTGCGTTGTGCATATACCCTAATATAGGGGTTCATGTGTCAGGGACATTTAGGGCTTAGGTCAGGGACTGGAAGATCTGAGTCTGTAGGAGTGATGCACTTCTGTATTTCACTGCAAAATACATGGTAATAGCCACAATTCTATTTCTTGATCAAGGGTTTTTGAAATGTCCTGCGTTATAGGCCTCAGGTCCCTGAAGATGCCCTCAGGGTATGTTAGGTTTAGGGTGAGCAGAAAAAAGAGGGTTGTGTTGAAGAATAACTTGTAGTTTCAGTCAATATTTGTTGTTGGGCTTGGTGTTTGGGTTATGGTTGGGAAACGGTATCACATCCTTGGCATAATCTGGGCACCTGGGGATCACAATTTCAATATTCCAGGCAACTATGTCAATTGTTTCAAGGATTCTATGGGTGTGTAGATATCTGCCTAGTGGGATTCAAAATGATTAGAATTTTTTGCTTGAGTGTTACCATTCTCGGTGGTGGTAGTGTTCCAGAGAAGAACCTGGTCTTAGGGAGTTTATGTTGATGTTGGAGGTTAGGGTTATGGTTGTGAGAAGGGTGAGGAATCCTGTGGTTTTTCATTATTGATATAAGAAATGCTATCATTAATATTATGGCATGCTTTAGGATATTTTTGAGGAAGCGTTTCTAATGCCTACCTGAGGCAATTTGTTTCCTTCTGCGTTCCCCTCCCAAATGGAGACATTTCCTAAATTCAGCATGGTGGCTAGGGTTAGGGTTAGGATTCATGAGAATGAGGCTGTCATATTGATTACTCCTGTGGATTGGGCTTCCCACAAAATAGTGAGGAGGAAGGGTACTGTCAGAATTGCAGTTAGCATTAGTGCATTGTGAATATACCTCATACAGGTGTTCATGTGTCAGGGAGATTGTGGGCTTAGGCCAAGGACTTGGAGTTCTGAGTCTGTTGTGTTACACTTCTGTATTTCACCTCAAAATATATTGTAATAGCCACACTTCTATTCGTGATCAAGAGGTTTTGAAATGTCTTGGGTATTATTCCTCAGGTGCCTAAAGGTGCCTTCGCAGTAGTATAGTATTAGTATAATCCGGAAAAAGAGGTGCGTGTTGAAAAATAACTAGTAGTTACAGTCAATATTCATTGTTTGTCTTGGGCTTTTGTTTAAGATAAGGAAACAGAATGGCTTCCTTGGAATACTCTCAGCACCTTGATATCACATTTTCCATTTTCCAGAGCTATGGTGCCAATTGCTTACAGTTTGCTATGGGTTTAGAGATACTTGCCTACTGGGATTCAAAATTGATTTGAAGTGCCGGGCGTGGTGGCTTGCGCCTGTCATCCCAGCACTCGGGAGGCAGAGACAGGAGGATTGCTGAGTTCGAGGCTTGCCTGGGCTACATAGTGAGCTCAGAGCCAGCCTGAACTACAAAGCGAGACCCTGTCTCCAAAAAAAAAAAAAAAAAAAAATTGATTTGAAAGTTTTGGTACACATTACCATTCTTCTTTGAGACAGGGTTCCTTAGCAGTCCCATGGGTTTTAGATAGCCCTCTGTATGGTTAGTGTGGAGTTTAGGGCTACGGTTGGGATCAGTGTGAGGAATATTGTCATATTGCTTGTTTCTTGCTATAATAATAAGTAATTTTATCGTTACGGCTATGGTTTGCTTTAGAATAGGTGTGAGAAAGCTCCTTTAGTGCCTATCTGGGGGAATTTGGTTCATTGTATGTATTTCTGGGTGGAGACATAGTTAATATTTGCTGGCCGATAGCTTCAGGTTGTGTACCTTGGCGATTTTTTTTTTTTTTTTGAGACAGGGTCTCGCTTTGTAGTTCAGGCTGGCTCTTGCTCACTATGTAGTTCAGGCAAGCCTTGAACTCAGCAATCCTGTCTCTGCCTCCTGAGTGCCAGGATTACAGGCATGAGCCACCACACCTGGCACCTTGCAATTTTTGGTGACTCATGTTTGTTAATTTTTTTTATGATGAGCATTATTATTTGGGTTAGCCACAGTATTCTTATGAGTGGGGATGCGTTTTTGGATGCACATTCTTGGCCTGTGTTTAGGCTGCCAGTCAGAGTCCAAACTACCATAAGTCCAAGTCGTGTTTTGATGTATCCTCTGTATTTTTCATGTACTTGTCTTCTCAGGGGCATGATTCAGAGGAAGAACCTGGAGAGTGTATCATGGAGGTTGAGTGGGGTTCATTGTGTAAGCTTGGGTGGCGGGGTAGCATTTCAATTCAGATCAAGAGTTGTTTCACTGTGGATTTTCCTGCATATTCCCATTCCATTTTCCCAGAAATCATGAGGATTATCACTTGGAGTAAGTAGATTGTTAGTGTCATTGTGCCTCTCCCTCCATTCCGGAGGCTTTTGCTAAATTCAGCATCAGGGCTAAGGTTAGGATTTGGGGGAAGTATAGTGCCATTTTGATTATTCCTGTGGATTTGGCTTCCCAAAGTATAGTCAGGATTGGAGTTAGCACTAGTGCATTGTGCATATAACATATTTAGGGTTTCATCTGTCAGGGAGATTGTGGGCTTAGTCTAAGGACTAGGAGTCTGTAGGAGTGATATACTTCTGTATTGCACTCTGAGTCTGTAGGAGTGATATACTTCTGTATTGTACTCTAAAATATATGGTAATGGCCACAATTCTATTTCTTGATCAAGTTGTTTTGAAATGACCTGGATGTTAGGCCTCAGGTGCCTGGAGGTACCTTTGGGGTATGTTTGGTTTAGGATAAGCAGAAAAAAGAGGAGTGTGTTGATGAATAACTTTTATTTTCAGTCAATATTCGTTGTTAGACTTGGGGTTTTGGTTAAGGTCAGGAAAAGCAATCACCTGATTGACATCATCTGGACACCTCTGGATCATGTTGTCAATTTCTGAGCAGTAGGGTTTCAATTGTTTAAATGATTCTATGTTCACTTAGATACCTGCCTATTGGGATTCAAAATGGATTTGAATATTCTGGTTGAACATTACTGTTCAGGATTAAGGTAGGGTTCCTGAGCAGACCCATGGGTCTTAGGGAGCCCTCTGTAGGGTTAAGGTGGAGGTAAGGGCTAGGGTTGTGAGAAAAGTGAGGAATACTGTCATTTTATTTATTCTTGGATATTGGTATAACAAATTCTATCCTTACAGTTATGGTTTATTTTGGGATAGGTATAGGGATGTGTTTGTCATGCCTAGCTGAGGGAATTTAATTCATTGTGTCAATTTCCTGGTAGATCCAAAGTTAGCATTTGCTGGATAGATAGCTTCAGGTTGGGTACTTTGGCATTTTCAGTTGACACATGTGTGTTATTTTTTTAGGGTGAGCATTATTATTCTGGTTAGCCATAGTTTTTTTATGAATGGGGGCTTGTTTTGGGGATGCACACTCTTGGCCTGTGTTTAGGCTGCCAGTCAGAGTACAGACTAATGTAAATCCAAGTGGTTTTCTGTGTATTTCTCATGGAGTTCTCTTGTCTGAAGCAGTCTCAGTTGAGTCAATCTCGCAGCAACCTAACATCTTGAATCCTCTGTACTTCGTGCCATGTGCTGGGTGCCAATTGCCAGAGCCAGCAGAACAAAACAGCAGGGTCATGAAATCCAGAGGCACGCATTAAGAAAACAGAAGACAGGAAAATGGGCTCGGGAGGACCTCTCAGTCAATACTGAGCAGGCCCTGAGTTTATTCTTTAGTGTTCTTTTATAGTATTTCTAGCTACAGTGCTCACATGCAAAGCTTACAATTGATAATGTAATTAGTGATTAACATATAGGTTTACTATGACTAAAATATAAATCTACAGGAACGCAACATAAAAAGGTAACTTTGTCTGGCATCCAGTACTTAAACATTTCCAGAATGTGCTCTCTCTACTTCTAAAACTTCTCTCCAGGTGACCTGCAAGTTTCTTATCTTATGCTAAAGACTAGCCCAGGCTCTCAAGGCACATCTTTGTCTATTAGAATACTTCCCTATTTTCTACTCTTGAGAAGATACTTGTTTTTGTCATTTTATTTTATTTAATCACTAGAACAGTATCTTTTATCATTGATGCATAGTTAGTAAACCAAGCAGAGATTGTATTAGAGGAAGAACAGCAAATTGCTAACAGAAGGAGCAATGGAAGGTGGCCCTGGGCCAGAGTTTGATTACCATAAGACTTCTTTGAACAGGCATCCCAATGCAGCCATCCAAAGGACTCAGATCATCTTGTGAGTGGGCACCACTGTTTGGTATAGTGCAGATCTCACAACTCCTGGTGGTGCAGCACCCAGTGCAGATCTCCAGGTCTGAAAAGAGAGTCATCTCTGGCAGGGTCTACTTGGCACAGTGGGCCTTTTCCAAGATGCCAGATTGTTATGTGTGCTAGTGGGGTTAAAGGTATGTGGTACTAAATTAGTGCACTGATTCAAGTTAGCATGGTCCATAGTATAGCTGAATAGATTGACTGAAGACAGGTTCCAGCCTAAGAGTACATGGTACCACACAAAGGGGTCTCATTTTCAAAGTGTAGTGCTTGCTGCCTTCCTGTTACGCCAAAACTGTTTGTCCTGTGTGATGGCCCTCTGGCATTCAAACCTGCCTTTGTCATAGCTGACCTCAGATCAAAACCCCTACAAAACGTGAGCCAAACAAATCTTTTTCTCTTTCAAAGTTAGGTGTTGTGTTAGGGGTCAGAAGTTAGGACCAAGGGTAAACATTTGTGAGGAAAGAGGAGTGGTCTAGTGTTAGGGCTAGGGGTTTCTGGCTAGCGTTAGGGACAGGGCATCTGGGTTAGGTTTAGGGACTGGGGTTCCAGGCTAGGGTTAGGACCAGGGAGTCTACACTTGGGTTAGGCTGGGGCACCCTACCCCACTCTGTTTCTGTGTGTCTCTCTGAATTAGAGGGCAAGTGAGTAGAAACATATGTGCACATGCCTTCTACCCAGATATGACAGTGGGACTAGAGTCCCTCACAGTACTCAGAGGGGGAGTCTTCCCTCTCATTTTATCTAGGAAGAGATCCAGTGTTGGGATCCAGAGCTTCCTTCCCAATTGGGGAATCTCCACCAGCATAGTGCTCAATTAAATGAGCCCACAGAGAGCTCCTTCTGGGTGGAGGGAGATTCCACACATCCGTGCCCTGGGTCACTGAACCTGTTAGACCCTGGCCTCACCCAGGAGCTTATGAGCCTCAGGCCTCTCATTCAGATCACTCACTCTGATAGTGATCCTGAGATCAACCTGGCTTTCGCAGAGCAAACTGTGACATGGAGAGGTACAGAGCTTTCTAGGGGCCTGGAAGGAGGCTTCAACAAGCCCTTGACCTGGATGTGAAGCACACCCTAATGAATCACAATGTGAACACTTACTCCATAGTGGTCATGTCCTAGGTGCCCCTACATAGGAATGTGAGCATGAAGCAGAGGGTCGCTAATGCATTGATGGTCCCCACACTATCATGCTCATATAGGCTTGACCCTGAGTCATTTTACACATGGGTGGGACTTGAGATGGCAAGCTTAGACATGGGAACAACTGTGCCTGTGTCTCTCATGAAATTGTTGTGTGAATATTTTTGTCTGTGGCCTGAATGCTTGGTGGAGGGATGGGTCTCCAGTGAACAGCAGGGAAGGCCTTTCATGTATTCACAGTGATGACTTCCTACTGGCCATCTGTAAGACAGTGTCCACACTGTGGCCTGCAGCACAAAGGCGGTATGAACACAGGGGTCTCTGGTAGAAGCATTAGGAGGAGAGTTCTATCCCAATGTAGATTCCCTAAAGTAGTATGGACACTTAAAGTACTATGTCCAGAGTGCTGGATGCAACAGTTCCAATAAATCCCTAAAGTAGTATAGATCCCTAAAGTAGTATGTCCAGAACAGTGCTGAATACTAATTTTCAATACAGAGGATATCTTCTAATATGACATAATGTCCACAGAGCAGAATTTAATACAGTTACTCTTCCCACAGTGATATCTACTTTTTTACTTAATGCAAACTTTAACACTCACAAAATAAGCACAGAATGACAAGTAATACTAACTCTGAGTCCACAGGTTGGACTTCAATATTAATTTAGTATACACAGACCAATATCTGGTCCTGTTTCTCAAAATTAAAAAAAAAAATTCTTGTGACTGGGCCTCAAAATCAGGATCTCGCTCTTGTGAGACAGGTGCTGTGTCCCTGAGCTAATCTCTGGCTCCATCTAGTATTTATTTCATATCGAGACAATGACATCTATTACAAACTTTATATCCTTGGAACAACGACTATGCCCAGTATTCGCAGGATGGTGTTTTATAATAATATCTGCCGAATGGCTTCACATACTTAATGTTCACATAGCACCCCCTGATACTTATTTAATATCCACAGAGTAGCATGCATAACTTACCTAATGCCCACTAGTGTTGTCAAGGACTAGATTTCTGTCCTGGAGAGGGATAATTTAATACGCAGAACAGCATCTAATACTATTTTGGTATCCATACAGTGGCACATCATAGTGATTTACCATGCATGGTGTGACGTGTGAGCATTCTTTTACCACCCACAAGGTGATGTCTCATATTCAATATCACAGAACAGCCTCTGCTACAAATTTCTGTGCACAAGTGTCCTTAATATGACTGAAACGTGCAGAAGCCATCTTCTAGTATGTGTTTAATATCTATGTAGTGTCCTCTGGTAGTAATTTTAAATCCACAGAATGTCCTCTAAGCAAAGTATAGGTTGGTTCACTTGTCTGATCAGGTGGCACTTTATTTTTTTCCCTGAGACAGCATCTTGCTTGCGTAGTGTAGGTACCCTGAAACTCAAGTCTTCTAAGTGTATCCTGTCCAGTTTTGGTATTACAAAAGTGTTGGGTCCCAGTCGCATCTTAATAAAATATCCACGTCAGGTCCTTTAGTGACAATTTAATGTCCCTGGTGTGGCCTGTTTTTCTAATATATCTGCACACAAAGAGGTAGTACTAATGTATGTTTTGGGTCTCTGATACTATCAACATGCATACAATGACTATCTGTGCCCATGGATGATAATCGTCAGATATTAGCCTCAGATACAGACATGCTATGCAGGGAGTATTCTGTAGATACAATATCTAGACTCTGGCCACTGCCTAATGTTACAATATTATTCAGAATCACCTCTCTAGTGTCATATACAGAGAGTAGACTCTGCAGATCATCATGTTTGTTGCAACTTTGAAGGGTGAGCTTAGAGTTGGGAACAGCTGTGCCTCTGTCTCTCATGCAACTGGTGGTGTGAATATTTTTGTCTGTGGTCTGAATGCCTGGTGAAGGGTTAGGTCTCCAGTGAACTCAGCAAGGAAGGGCTTTCATGTATTCATGGTGATGACTTCCTATTGGCCATCTCTAAGACAATGTCCACACTGTGGCCTGCAGTGCCATGGTGTATGCACATAGTAGCCTCTGATAGAAGCATTAGGGGGAGGGTTCTATCCTAAAATCAATCCATAAAGTAGTATTTACCCCTAAGGTAGTAAGTCCAGACTGGTTGATATAGAAGTTCCAGTCAATCCCTAAAGTAGTATGGATCCCTAAATTAGTATGTCCTGAGTGGTGCCCAATACTAATTTTCAATCCAGAGGATACCTTCTAATATGATCTAATGTCCACAGAGCAGAATCTGATACATTTACTCATCCCACGGTAGTATCTGTCAAATTTTTATCCATAAAGGAACCTTTAACACTCATGAAATAAGAAGAGTGACAAGTAATACTAACTCTGAATCCACAGGTTGGACTTTAGCACTAATTTAGTATACAGAGATCAACCTCCTCTCTTGTTTATTAAAATTAAAAAAATTTCTTGTGATTGGGCCTCAAATTCACTTGTGAGACAGGTGCTATGTCCATGAGCTAAATCTCTGGCTCCATCTAGTACTTATTTCATATTGAGACAATGACATCTATTACAAAGTTTATATCCTCAGAACAACTTCTAAGCCTAGGATTCACAGGGTGGCATTTTATAATATCCACCTAGTGGCTTCACATAGGTAATGTTCACATAGCACCCTCCTGATACTTATTTAATATCCACAGAGTAGCATGCATGACATACCTAATGCTCAATGTTGTCTAGGCCTAGTTTTCTGTCACAGAGAGGGTTATTTAATATGCAGGAAAGCATCTAATACTATTTTGGTATCCATACAGTGGCATGTCATAGTGATACACCATGTACAGTGTGACATGTGAGCATTCATTTAGCACCCACAAGGTGGTGACTCATATTCAGTATCACAGAACAGCCGCTGCTACAAATTTATGTGCACAAGTGCCCATAATATGAATGGAATGTCCAGAGGCCATCCTGTCCTACTTGCATCATATCTACGTAGTGGCCTCTGATAGTAACTTAACATCCACAGTATGTTCTCTAAGACTAACAATATCCAAAAGCAGCAAGTCATGGGAATTCAGTATGTACAGAGCTGCTTACACTATAACTTGACAGTATGCTGGTGGCTTGCACCCTCGTTGGCATATGTATGAGCATTATATCCCATGGGTCAAATGACCAGTGGTTGGTTCACTTGTCCCATCAGGTCATTCTTTTTCTTTTTCCCTGAAGCAGCATCTTGCTTACCTAGTCTAGGTACCCGAAAACTCAAGTCTTCTAAGTGTATCCTGTCCAGTATTGGCATTAGAGATGTGTGGGGTCACAGTGGCATCTTAATATAATATCCATGTCAGGTCCTTTAGGGACAATTTAATGTCCCTGGTGTGGCCTGTTTTTCTAATATATCTGTACATGAAGGGTAGTACTAATGTATTTTTGGGGTCTCTAATACTAAAAACATGCACACAGTGACCATCTGTGCCCATGGATGAAAATCCTCAGACATTAGCCTCAAGATACTGAACTGCTATCAGAGATTGTTCTATAGGTATAATCTAGACTCTAGCCACCGCCTAATGTTATGATATTATTCAGAGAGTGACCTTTCTAGTGTCATATACATGGAACAGACTCTGAATATCATTATGGTTGTTGCACTGTGGATCTTTATGTCTCCTCCAATATCATGCAGTTCTAGATGGGCCTTTTCCAAGCTGGCCAGATCGATTGTGTGTGTGCTAGTGGGTTTAAAGCTTTGGGTACTAAACTAGTGCACTGATTCAAATTAGCGTGTTCCATAGTATAGCTAAATCGATTGACTGAAGACAGGCCCCAGCCTAAGTGTACATGGCACCACTCAAAGGGGTCTCATTTGTAGAGTTTAATGCTTGCTGCCTTCCTGTTATGCCTCAAACTGTTTGTCCTGTGTGATGGCCCTCTGGCATTCAAACCTGCCTTTGCCATAGCTGACCTCAGATCGAAACCCCTACAAAAGGTAAGCCAAAAGAATCTTTTCCTCTTTCACCTCTTTCAAATTTAGGTATTGGATTCGAGGTCAGAAGTTAGGGCCAGGAGTAAAGGTTTGTGAGGAAACAGGAGTGGGCTGGGCTTAGGGCCAGGGGTTCCTGGCTTGGGTTAGGGACAGGGCATCTTGGTTAGGGTCAGGGACCGTGGTTTTGAGCTAGGGTTAAGAGCAGGGTGTCTGATCTGGGGTTGGGCTGGACTGCCTAACCCATGCTGTTTCCTCATGTCTGTCTGAATTAGAGGGTCAGTAGTGGAAACATGCCTGCACGTGCATTCTCCTACTCAGATATGCTAGTGGGGCTAGAATCCCTTACTGTACTCAGAGGGGGAGTCCTTCCTCTAATTATATGTGGGAATAGATCCAGAGTTGGGATCCAGAGCTTCTTTCACAAATGGGGAAATGGCACTAGCTGAGGGTTCAGTTAAATGACCCCACAGATGGAGAGCTCCTTCATCATGCAAGAAGATTCCACATATTAGTGCCCTGGTTCACTGAGCCTGACAGACCCTGCCCTCACCCAGAAGCTTATGAGCCTCAGGCCTCTCTTTGAGATTACTCACTCTGATAGTGATCATGAGATCACTCAGGCTTTCATAGAGCAACTTGTGTCACGAAGAGGTACAGAGCAGTCCAGGGGCCTGGCAGCAGGTGGCAACCAGTCCTGGGCCCAGATGTGGAGCACACCTTATGAAATCCCAGTGTGAGTACCTATCCTGTACTGGTCAGGTCATAGATGCTGATGCATAGGAACATGGGCATGAAGAAGCGGATTGCTACTGAACTGATGGTCCCCACACTACTGTGCTCATCCAGGCTTGAGACTGTGTCATTTTTACACTTTAGTGGAACTCGCGAGGGCAAGCGTAGACATGGGAACAGCTGTGCCTCTCTCTGTCATGCAACTGGTGGTGTGAATATTTTTGTCTGTGGCCTGACTGTCTGGAGTAGTGTTGGGTCTCCAGTGAACTCAGCAAGGAAGGGCTTTTATGTATTCACAGTGATGACTTCCTACTGGCCATCTGTAAGACAATGTCCACATCGTGGCCTGCAGCCATAAGGCAGTATACACACAGTAGCCTCTGATAGAAGCATTAAGAGGAGGGTTCTATTCTAACATAGATCCCTAAAGTAGTATTTACCCCTGTAGAGGTAAGTCCAGACTGGTGGTTATAGAAGTTCCAGTCAATCCCTAAAGCAGTATGGATTCCTAATGTAGTATGTCCTGTATAGGCCTAATATGAATTTTCAATCCAGAGGACACTTGTAATATGACCTAATGTCCACAGAGCAGAAACTAATATAGTTACTCTTTCCATGGTAGTATCTATCAAATTTTTATCCATAAGGCAACCTTTAACACTCATGAAATAAGCAGAGAATTACAAGTAATACTAACTTCACAGGTTGGACTTGAATACTAATTCAGTATACATAGACTGACCTCTGGTCTTATTTTTCAAAATTTAAAAAAATATATATATTCAGACAGGCTAAAAATCAGGACCTCGTTCTTGCAAGACAGGTGCTATGTCCCTGACCTGAATCCCTGGCTCCATCTAGTACTTATTTCATACTGAGACAATGACATCTATTACAAAATTTATATCCTTGGAGCAACATCTAAGCCCAGTATTCACAGGGTGGTGTTTTATAATAATATCTGCTGAGTGGCTTAACATATTTAATGTTCACATAGCACCCCCTGGTACTTATTTCATATCCACAGAGTAGCATGCCTGACGTACCTAATGCTCAGTCAATGTTGTCTAGGTCTACTTTTCTGTCCCAGGGAGGGATAATTTAATATGCAGAACAGCATCTCATACTGTTTTGTTATCCAATACAGTGGCACATTATAGTGATTTACCATGCACAGAGTGATGTGTGAGCATTCATTCACCACCCACAAGGTGGTGTCTCATACTCAATATCACAGAAGAGCCTCTGCTACAAACTGTGACAGGGAGCAGTACAGAGCATTCCAGGGGCCTGGCAGGAGGCAGCAACCAGCCCTGGGCCCAGATGTGGAGCATACCTTAGGGAATCCCAGTGGGAGCACCTATTCTGTAGTGGTCAGGTCATAGGTGCTGATGCACAGAAACATGGACATGAAGAAGAGGGTCTCTACTGCATTGATGGTCCCCTCACGACCGTGCTCATACAGGCTGGAGCCTGAGTCATTTTTACACTGGGGTGGGACTAAGGAGGGTGAGCGTAGACATGGGAACAGCTGTGCCTCTCTCTGTCATGCAACTGGTGGTGTGAATATTTTTGTCTGTGACCTGACTGCCTGGTGGAGGGTTGGGTCTCCAGTGAACTCAGCAAGGAAGGACTTTCATGTGTTTACAGTGATCATTTCCTCCTGGACATCTTTAAGTCTATGTCCACACTGTGGCCTGCAGCGCTAAGGTGGTGTGCATACAGTGGCCTCTGATGGAAGCATTAGGAGGAGGGTTCTTTGCTAATGTAGATCCCTAAGTAGTATGGAGCCCTAAAGTAGTATGTCCAGAGTGGTGGATCCAGAAGTTCTAGTCCATCCCTAAAGTAGTATGGATTCCTAAAGTAGTATGTCCAGAGCGGTGCCCAATACTATTTTTCAATACAGAATACTACTTGTAATATGACCTAATGTCCACAGAGCAGAATCTAATACAGTTCCTCTTCCCATGGTAGTATCTATCAATTCTTTATCCATAAAGCAACTTTTAACACTCATGAAATAAGCAGAGAATGACAAGTAATACTAACTCTGAATCTACAGGTTGATCTTGAATACTAATTTAGTATACACAGATTGACCTCTTGTCCTGTTTTCCAAAATTAAAAAAAAAATATTTATTGGGACTGGGGCTCAAAATCAGGACTACGGTCTTGCGAGACAGGTGCTGTGTTCCTGAGCTGAATCCCTGGCTCCATCTAGTACTTATTTCATATCGATCCCATGACATCTATTACAAAGTTTATATCTTTGGAGCAACGTCTAAGCCCAGTATTCACAGGGTGGCATTTTATAATAATATCCGCCAAGTGGCTTCACATACTTAATGTTGACATAGCACCCCCTGATATTTATTTCATATCCACAGAGTAGCATGCATGGTGTGTACCTAATGCTCACTCAGTGTTGTCTAGGACTCATTTTCTGTCCTGGAGAGGGATAATTTAATATGCAGAACAGCATCTAATACTATTTTGGTATCCATAGAGTGGCACATCATAGTGACTTACCATGCACAGAGTGATGTGTGAGCATTCATTGACCACCTGTTTGGCTTTTTTCCTTGTATCCCTTGAAAACTATATTTGTGTTTTCTTCGGGCCTCACTGTTTACACAATTTCTGTGACTGAAGCCAGAGGAATCAGAGAACAGGACAGAGACTTGGGCTTATGCTCTCCCAGGATTGTCTGAAAAGACTAATTTTGCTTGTCATGTGCGGTTGTCAAAGTAAAGGGTAAAATGGGAGAAATATCAATGTGGGAATGTTTGTCTGTCTGTGCATCTCTATATCTGTGTATCCATCCATCCATATATCTTTTTTTATTCATATATCTTTTGTACCATGGCACAGAAATACAATTTTATATTTTACTGTATATAAAAATGAAATGTCAATATCTGGAGCAGAAAATAATCTTTACTCAACATATGAGCATTAAAAATTGTAAATATAGCAAAGCAATGCTTGCAAAAGAACATTTATAGCGAAGTGACCTGAGATCAAGCTCATTATTTTCATATTTCAATAATTCTTTTTATCTTTAAAACTGAATTTTAAAAAATTGTAGCAACCTAATTCCTATAACTTTCATAAGAAATGTGCTTTAGTTCTGTGTGGATTGATTGCCAGATTTTAGAAATTATGTCCACTCAAATTAGCAATGTTGAGATAATCTTTTCTAAATCCCTAACTCTCATGCTATTTCCATTTATTAATAAAATTAAGTAAATAGACTGCTCATTTTTGAATAGTCATATATAATATTAAGAACAAAAGAAAGAAGATTTATTGTTTTAGATATAAGAAAAAGTTATCACCAAAAAACCTTAAGGCAGATAAATATCTACCAGAATCACTGTGTCACACAGTCTGGGAAATGCTAGAAAGAAAAAGGACAAAGGTGATTCAGAACTCCAGCACTCTGCCACAGTCAATGTTCATCAGTCTGGAACATTTCAAAGCAGAAATGACCTACATCAAACACTGTTCCTCCCAGTATTAGGCTGTCTCCTACTGACTCTAAGTAACTGTAATAGCCATACTATTTTATATTTACTTCATTTCACAGATATGAAACACATGTGACAAAAGTTAAATATTTTTTTTTTCACAAGGATATCCATTATCACTAGTATTTGATGCAAATGGCTCACTTTAAGTATAATTTGCATTTAGGCATTAATTAATTTAGTAATGCTGATATTAATGTTTTTTTAAAGAATAGAGATTATTTCAGGATACTAATTCAGAAGGGAACAAGATGTTCTGCTAGGTATAGATGGATTTTTAAAGACAATTTAGCTGAGATTTTAAATGTTGACTTTATAGTGTGTTAGCCAATCATAAAATTAAGCCATATATTCTTAGTGCAAACTGGCCTTGAGAATTACTCGTTTAACTTAAAGGTGCATGCTTGATGAAATTTGCCACCATTTTTGATTGAAAATGCCACAAGAGTTTGAAAATTAAAATTCACCATTTTATGATAATATTTAAAATAAATTTTGAAGAAAGATACCAAAAATCCATTTTTTAACATGAATAACAAAGGCATAGAAATATGTGCATTAAGGGAGTAAGGGAAATAGATTTATCACCAGGGACACTATGAACCAGAATACCAGGTACATTTCTTTCTTTCTTTCTTTTTCTTTCT
>PVIC010009081.1:0-46479 GCA_004025085.1 Thryonomys swinderianus | reverse complement strand
GCTATAATAAATAAGAAAAGCAAGCTTTATTAATTCAGATCGCATTAAGCTGAATCATACTGAGAAGGAGGCCGGCGGACCCAGGAGCCTGTCGCACCTCCGCAGGTGAGCGTGAGTTGGTGACGCCCGCGGCGTGGAAAGGCGCCGTCTCTGCTGGAGTCCCGCGGAGCGCGGCGCACACTGGGCACGCGCAGGGTCATCGCACGGCGCAGGGAGAGAGGGGGACAGGGGAGAGAGGGGAGCACTCTTGACGCTCGTTTGCGGATTTCTCCTTATAACCACATATCCACCCCTTGAGCCGAGATGCCTTTCCCCCAAGATGAGTGTCCTGAGTCCCACTGCTTCGGACGTGCTTTCGAGGCTGAGCTCACTGCAGCGGATAATCTCGGGGCGGCTCCGCTCTGCAGAGACACGGACAGCGAAGGCGCAAACGGACTTAAAATCGGTCTCTGGTTTGTTCTGTAACCAGCGGAAGCAGCGGGGGCACAGTGCGGCGGAAGAGCTCCGGGGCCGGCACGGGCCTCTCTGGGAGCGGCTTCTCCCTCCGCCGTAAAGGGAGAGGGCTGGGCCGGAGGGGAGCAGCCCGGGACCCCGAGGAGAGTGTGCCGGCCCTGGGGAGGGGAGCCCGCGGGAGCGCACAAGGCGGGAAGGACGCTTGTAAACCTATATTTAAGAGAGAAAGATTTGCGGCCAATATGCCCATATCTCAATTGGAAGGATCTGGAGATTCTTCCCTTCAGAGACCCTAAAGCCAGCCCCCATGGCGCGCAGGTGGCAGTGGCGGACACGGGGCACAGAGGGGGTGTGGGTCAGACATCTGGGGCCTCGGGGAAGCCCCCCCCCCTGCTGAGGAATCAGTAAGACAGGCTTCCCCGCCTCAGTCTGGAGGATCCTAAGGAGCCCTCAAGGGCTCCAAATCCCTCTCCTTGACACTCAGGCGGGCGCGGCCTGATGCCCGCCAGCCCGCAGCTGGGCAGGAACACAGACAAAGGAGGGCGGGGCTGGGGCTGGCGGCCCTGGGCCCATAACCTGGCCTCAGTGCCCGGATGTGCGAACAGCTTCAAGGGACTGTTTTCCTTCCCTGCACTAGGGGAGATAAAAGACACTGTCGAGACCACGACAGAGCACACCTCTCGGTAAGGGGCATCCATTTCTGCTCATTACATTGGTTTTCTAAGAAATATCCTACCCCTAAGATTTTTTTTTTAAATATGCCAAAGCTCCAGTCAGTACATGAAAACGAGCCCCCCGTTTCTCTCCTGCTTTGTAGCTCCCTGGCCTGACATCACTGCTGGGATCCCTCTGCTAAGCCTCCAACCGGCTGCAGAGAGACAGAAATCCTGCGACGATGCCTTCTGTTGAGCACACTTGAAACTCCATGGATTCTCAGCTCTCTGAAAGTATTTCTGCTTTTAACAGGACTTATATTAATTAGTTTCTTCTTTCAAGGTTCCAGCTTTCCAAAGATGCTTTAAAATGTAACTTTTGCTTGCATTACTTTCTCTTAGAAAACCCCTCTCCTCAGCCTTAGAAAATGTATGATAATAACCAATTTGGAGCTTAACAGCAAAAAACATTAGTACTAATACCGCCAATTTTCTATTACATGAAAATGCAAGAATACCACGAGACTCTGATTTTGACTAAATCCACAGGCTTGGATGCTAAGAAGATAGATTGTTCTTCTGGGCTTCTAAGGATAAAATTGAGCCAAGTTTATGTTAGCATGAAAATTAAATTGTGAATATTGTTATAATGGAAATTTCTTACATTTGGAAGCCAGTCTTTTCATCAGAAACTGAAAAGAGGGGAAATATGTAGCCTTTTATTTCTCTTGCTTAATTCTGTATTCTGCTTAGTCTTTTGATGTTAATAGTTTAAATTACTCTGAGTACTTTTCCACCACAAGGGTTTTAGTTCTTCTTTCAAACATCTATAGATATAATGATGTGCTTCCCCCAGATGCAATGCATTTTATGAACTCCTTTAGAGCCCTTCCCCAGAGAAGGTGCATTTAATAGACGAAAATGTCATGTTTCATTAGTACATTTGCGCTCACACAAATTTAGTCTTCAGAAAAGATAGTGCTTGTAAAACTGAAACCAAACTTGACAAATTGTGCCTCTGTTTTAAAAGCTGAAATCCTCAAATAGAGAACATTCTCACACACGTCAGCCTGAATCCATAAAACATTCACTTTCCCCTGGAACACAAACTCCGTTGCTAAGACTTTCCCAGGGAGAAAAATCGAGAGACACATGTCCTGAGCCCAGGAGATCACCCAGCTCGGTGCTGCAGTTTTATCCATGAGTTGGCCTCTAGGCAGACGTGGGCATGGAGTCAAAAATGCCTTTATCCTCACTGGGCACATGACAGTGTGACATTATGACACTAACGACATCTCAAGTCTCAACTGATCTCCACCTTAAGGGTCAACAGTCAACTATGCCTCATACAGAAAAGCTATTTACTTAAGGAACTAAGGAGACTCCACCTATTAGGGACACCAACCAGGTCCAGGGTTTTACAGTGCATCTTGCAAGTGAACAGAGCCTCACAAATAAGGATTTACATTCTTAACTTCAGATCCTACAAAAATACTCTCTCCAGGCTTTGAGTAGCCCCACAAATAGATCCAGAAATGCAGGCATCTAGCAGAGTTTCAAGATTTACAACTCTGCACTCAGCAGAGAATCCAAATCCTGAGTCTGCCACTTAGGGGCTGCTTAGGAACTTTGGTCAAGTCACTTAATCTGTCTCACTTACTTGGAAAATAACTGCAAAAAACACACAATGTGCCTAGGACTAGCCTATATGCCAAGAAGACAGCAAGGAATAAACCAGTAAAGATTCTATCCTCATGGTGATTGATACTTGCAAAGTTTTATATATATATTTTTTTTTTTTGAGACAGGGTCTCTCTTTGTAGTTCAGGCTGGCTCTGAGCTCACTATGTAGTCCAGGCAAGCCTTGAACTCAGCAATCCTCCTGTCTCTGCCTCCTGAGTGCTGGGATTACAGGTGTGAGCCACCACGCCCGGCGCAATGTTATATTTTTTAATTGATGAGTACAACTGTATATATTTTCACATACAATACATTTTGAAACATATACCTTGTGGACTGGCTAAATTTAACTAATGAATAACTTACATTACCTCACATAGTTATTTTGAGAGTGGAACTTAATTCTAATCTTAGCTTTTTTTTTTTTTGAGACAGGGTCTCACTTTGTAGTTCAGGTTGGCCCTGAGCTCACGATATAGCCCAGGCAAGCCTCGAACTCAGCAATCCTCCTGTCTCTGCCACCTGAGTGCTAGGATTACAGGCGTGAGCCACCACGCCTGGCACTGTGGTATGTGGTACTGATTGCTGGTGGGCGTGAGTCTCCATGCCCAGCATTGTATGTGGATACCTGGGATCGAACTCAAGACCTTGCGCTTGCAAGGCAGGCGCTGGAACCATTGAGCTAATTTCTGGCTCAATCTTAGCATTTTTTAAGAATCTATTACACTGTCATTAACTACAGTTACCGTGCAGTACCTGGAGTCCACCTATTAATTCAAGGAAGCAGAAAACAAACAAATGTGTCTCTATGTACATTTGGATGGTGGTAAACACAAGAAAGAAACAATTAAAGATCATCATCCTGGTTATGATATTGAGAACCAGCCCTAGGAAGGCAGAAAAAGGGAGGCCATAGAGATCAGAGCTGTGTGATAAACAGTTCAAACAAAAAATAATGGTAGCTTAGAGTCAAGGGAAAGATCATCAGAGTCTGCATTTAAAATCTACTGAGGGTTTCAAGATGGAATCTAATAAAAAGCTAGCAAACAAGGAAACCCCCAAAGTTTTAGGTTCAAGAAGTAACAGAATGAGCACTGGAGTCATTAATTGACATGAGGGAGCCTAAGACAGGAGTGGATGTTTATATGAGTTATGGGGTGTGTGTGTGTGTGTGTGTGTGTGTGTGTCTGTGTCCAGATGAGGAAATCAAGACTTCAGTTTTGGATACATTTATTCTGTGGTGCCTGTAGATATATAAGTAAAACTGTTGAGAAGCAACTGGATATACAGGTTTGGACTTCGGGGTAAGTAGTCACAGACAAAAATATAAACAGAAGAACCACCAGCATCCAGATGGTACTGAAAGGCCTGAAACGAATTGAGAGCTAGAAAAAAACACAACCAAAGATGAAGACCTACACATAGCAGTATTCAGACACCAGTCCAAAGTGGAGGAGCCAACAAAGCAGAGAGTTAGAGGGCAGAGTGGGAGGCAGGAGACAGAGGGAAGGGCGTCAAGAGAATACCTCGTGGGCTGGAGATTTAGCTCAGTGGTTCTGGCGCCTGCCTCGCAAGCACAAGGTCCTGAGTTCGATCCCAGTGACCACATAGAATGCTGGGCGTGGAGACTCACACCCACCAGCCATCAATACCATAGTGGTATCATACCACAGTTGCCGGGTGTGGTGGCTCACACCTGTAATCCCAGCACTCGGGAGGCAGAGGCAGGAGGATTGCTGAGATCGAGGCTTGCCTGGGCTACATAGTGAGCTGAGGGCCAGCCTGAACTACAAAGCGAGACCCTATCTCAAAAAAAAAAGAGAATACCTCGTGAGTCATCAAGGCATCCCACACCATACTGTTTCCGGTCAGGGATCTCACTTCATGGGGCAAAAGATGTAGAAATGTGCTTGGACACAAGAGAGTCACTCTCACCACACACACAGTGTAAGGAACAGTTGGTCGGAAAGAACAGTGCGATGACAAAGCCCAGACTCAGCGATGGCCCTGGTTAGGAAACGACACCCTAGGAGACCAGGATTCTGACTTACACGATGCAGGAGACATGCTGCGTTAGCAGCCGACTGTGGCCAGAACACGTGGTCTGGGAGGCGAGGGACGGAAAAGCGAGTCTCCCACTCACAGACGTCCCTGGGCACCTTCAACTTTGATGTTTGCTGGTTTGGAGGTCTTGGTACTTAAGGAAGAATACATCTGCCAGGAGGCACAAAATTGATGCTATTCTAGTGGGTGGGCCCCTGGCCAGGGGGCTTCTCGTGCAAACAGAGAAACAGAGAATTGCAGTACCGAGAACCTTGATCCTATTTGCAAAGGAGAAATTGGGCTGTAGCTGCATAATAGGAGCTAGAAAGACATCGCAACCCAGTGGGTTTTCTATACCCCCAGTACCTTTATGTCTTCACTGGGATAACAGAAAACTCCCAGAAACATAAAAAGCAGGGCCGTTGCAGGGTGGAGGTCTGGGCCAACCAGGAGTGAAGACCCCAGGGAGGTCTGGGTGAGGGAATATGCAAAGGCCAACAAGAGTGACAGCTGTGGCCTTTGACCAGAAACAGTGCTGGAGCTCTATTTTCTCTCCTGCATGTGTATACTTTAACCAATTTTATCTTTCTTTGCTCTTTTTTCTCATTATTTTATATGAGAGATGATTAATGGTAATTAATTTCATCCTTGTATCAGTTTATGTGGACTTGTAATTAAATTAGAAACATATGAACCCTTTGACCACCATGTCTAGCATGCGGGAAAATTCTAGGTCCCAGAAAGAAAGCAGGTGTTTGACATAAATCGCATCCTTCGTGCAGACAGTGCAGGCTCAGCAAACCACCCTCATCATTCAGGGATGAGCTGAGCTCACAGACTCCAGCCACACGCAGCCTCACGGGGCCTCGGGGCGTGGACCCATCAGGCCCGCCAAGGTAATTCCTTTCTGCACAGTGTGTATGAACTGCTTCCTCACGTATGCTGGACCCATTCTGCCTTGGGGTGCTTTCTAGCACGCCTCGAAAGGCAGGAAAGAGACCAGATGGCCCCCTCTCCTCTCGACAGCCAAGAGCTCCTCCTGGTCACGGGCTGGGAGAGGCGGACAGTGCACAGAATGACTCCAGGTATCACGTAGGAAGTGCTGAAATAAACCTAAGCCGGCGTGCAGACAGGCCACGCCCACCACCCGCCTGCAGAGCAGGCCGTGGGCTCAGGCTCCGAGCAGACGGGCGCTCCCCTCTCCGAGGGCCCTTGCCTGGCTCTCCGCCCCACAGTCTCTCCCGCACTGTGGCAAGAGCCTCTCACCTCTGCTTCTGGGCGCCTTGCTTCCCTCTCGCTCCTACCAGGTGGCATCTCGTCAGCACCTCCCGAGCGGTCCGCTTCCTGATGCTGCCAGGCGTCCGGGGATCCTAGGCTCTTCTCGCCTTGCCCAAAGAATCGCCCGGGACAACTGGGAATAGGTAAATTAACTTTTATTTCAAGTACAAGAAGAAAAGGGAAAACTGAAGAAAAGAGAAGAACAAGAAGAGACCCTGCCTGAGGGGCCAGTGCAGGAAAAGGAGCCCCGCAGGCCAGGAAGACCGCAGCAGGGGCAGCAAGGTTGCCCTCATTTGCCGCCCACACAGCCTGGTGGCGACTGATGGGTCACATCCTGTTGACCGGCCCGTCCGGCTCGGGTTACATCCCGTTTTCAGCCGGCCTGCCGTGCCCTAATCTCCTGCCTCTCTGGCGTCCGCAGCCACATAAGCTGTGTTTATGACCGTAGATGAAATTGTCCTAGAACGCGAAAAAGCCAGTCCAGTGAACCGAAGTGCAGGCCTCTTGTGCAGCACGGCCGGTGAGGCCCTCTCAAGCGCGCATGCGCGCCTTCTCTCACTCGCTGACTGAGGTTTCTGTTCGGCACCTGCTGTTTTGCGGACCAGCCTTGCACTCTAGGTGAGTGTCGCTCCCCGGCCCACACTTCTGCTCATTTTTTTTTTTGTTTATTTAACGCAAAGAGACTGACCCTGAGACCTTGTGCTGCGTTCCGGAAGGGTAAAGCCAGAGCCCATCCGGCCTGCCCCAGGCCACGCAGCCGCGGGGGGGACACACAGCTGGGGGCCGGGCTTCCCCCTGATGAGCGGAGGCCGGCGCGTGCGCAGCTGCAGACCCGGGCGCCAACCCACAGAGGGAGCCTCGCCCTTCCGCCCTGCTTCCTGCCAGCTGCTTCTAGGGCATCTAACCGAAACTGAGGCCTCCCTGCCCAGGGTTCCCATGGCACAGACCCCATTTCTCAGAGCACCCCTGAGTCTTTCCCAGTGATCTCTTCGCATGCAGCATCCACTGCAGGGTAAGAAATAGTCCAAGTTACCGATTACAGAACCTCTGGATATCCGTGGCCCTCCATGCCTATCTGCTGTGTGCAAAGCCCTCACGAGGCCCACAGGGAAGATCCCCTTCCAGCAACACTGTCCTCACTCCTGGCAGAGCGAGTGGTGGCACAGAGTCAGTGCGATTATCTAGAGGCCGCACAGCAAACACTGCCAGCAAGATGGCGACTGCTGAAGGATTTCAGCGTTTCGGGTCCTCTCCTAAGACCCTTCTAGTGATCACCTCGCTGCCTCTGCTGGGAGAGATGAGGAGCCTGCGTGGGGCGATGCAGCTGGTTATGGGCAGAGGCAGGACTGAAGCCAGACCTAAGGGCTCAGGCCCTTCACCGTGGCACCCCGCACCCTTCTCCTGGGACCTGACGCCTGGCGGACACAGAGCAGGAGCAATCGGAACAGGCGGGGTGACCAGGGCACCCAGACTGCCTTCTTGGGACCCTGCTGTGGTGATTTGCAATTATTGGGATGGCACCGTGTTCCTAGAGGGGCTGGAGAAGGCGGGACAAGTACACGGGTGGCTCAGTCCCATCTCAGCTTCTGGCACTGCTTATGAGGCTGCCCAGGAGGGTAGACTGGGCAAGGCGCGGCACGTGCCCAACCTCCTGTCTCCTCCAGGTTGCCCACAAGGATATAACCTGGTGCCAGGAACACAGAGTAGCAAGGCACACCTGCATCCCACAGGTGTGTGTTCTCGGGCACAAGAAAATAAAAGGAAACTGGAACAGCCCCTCCTCCCCCAGCAGACCGAGTCGGATGATTCACATCTGCAGCCACCAGGACTTGGCCCCCGTGAGCCTATGATCTGTTCCCAGGTGTCTTAACATATTCTAAAGCCAAAACGCAGGAGCGATTTACTCATGGAAAATCAAAGAGGAGAATATCTGATCATCCTGTTACTGAGGAAAAGGAAAAAAACCTTGACATGACAATTGCCATTGATAATGGGATATACTCAACTTGCACGGTCCTGGGGCTGATGACTGCAAAACGTGATTCGAGAAATGCTGCTAATCAGGAGGAACTCGGGGCCACCCCGAGAGGAGCAAGGACAAGGGAGATTCTAGCTGTCGGAAGCTTACTCCCACAGGGAGCCATCGTGACTCCTCACCCTGGTGTCTGAGGGGCCAGCATCTCAGACTCAGCCTCAAGGCCTCCGTGTGCAGAAGACGCGCTGGAAGCCCCGCCCAGACCAGGGCGCGGTCTCTCCTGAGATCAGCTCTCAAACCAGACCCAGAGGAGGCCGGCAAATCGTTCCAGGAAGGGAGCTCTTGGCATGGAGGAAGCAGTCTCTTGCTGGTGGCCCCTGGTTAGTGTGGGCCCATGGAGAAGAGGGCCCAGCCCCGCTTGCAGAAGGGACCCGGCCAGTGAGATACATGGCACTCTGTGGTGGCACAGACCTGGCATCTCCCTTCTGGGTCCAACCGTTATCCTTTGTACAAAGATAGTCCTGCTCACAATTTTCTGTGTCTAGAGGTGAGGGGACGTGTCGGGTCACTCTGCTCTGACGTGACACCCATCGGAGGGGAACTGAGTGTCTGATGCCGTGACAGACTTCCCTGGCAGAAGTATCAGTTCTGTCCCCCAACAAGAGCGGGGAGCTCGTCCCTCTTGCTTAAACCCCAGGTCTGGTGCTGACACAGTACCCGCCACAGTGCATTATCACCCCTTCTTTTTTAAAAATTTAATTGAATTCTTTATTGGTACATTTTATATATAACTCACAATCACAAATTGGGGAATTTGTACCGGTATATGACTCAAGTTAATTCTCCTTTTTACCCACATCCCTACCCACCCATACCTCCCCACCCCCTATATACATGCTCTTTTATTTTCTTTCAGAATCATATTTATTCCTTCCCCTCATTATATTCTCACACCAAATTTCCTTTGGAAATTTCCCATTCTACAAAAACTGTCATACTTTCTAGAGCTCATTTACATCTACAGGTGCTCATATCAAAGAAAAGATCCGTGATCTATTTATTTCACTTATTAGTGTGTCCTCCAGGTGTATCCATTTGCACATAAATGAATGAATCTTGTCATTGTTTATGGCAGAATAATACTCCATTTAAAAAAAAAACCACATCTTTATCCAGTCTCCAGTTGATGGGCATTTGGGTTGTTTCCAAGACTGGGCTATCACGAACTGAGCTGCTATGAACAAGGGTGTACATCTGTCTTTCCAACGTATTACCCCTTCTTGGTTCCTTGAAGGCAAGTTGTGCTTTGGATCAATGACTAAGGAAACACACTCCACTGTGTCTAGCTCAGTGGGTATGTCAGTCAGCGTTCCGTCACTGTGATAAAACACCTGAGCTAACTAACTTGTAAGGCAAATAGGGTTATTCTGGCTCACAGTTCAGGGACCTAGTAGTGACTTTCAGGACTTTGGTGAGCATGATGGCCACAGTGGGAGCCCCTGACAAAGGAAACTGCTGAACTCATGCCAGGAGGCACAGGAGAGAAACGAAAGGGCCAGGTCTCAGAGTCACCCTCAAGAGGACTTCCCAGGGGCCCTTTCCTAAAGGTTCACAGCACCTCCCAAAAGGGCCACCTGAAGGACTCGGGCTGTAATTCGGGCCTTTGGGGCCATCTGACCTCCCATCTACAGCACCAGGACCTACATGCTAACCACAGCACTGCTGGCACGGACGGCCACTGAACGAAAGGACTTCAAGGGACGAAGAGTGCTCCTCGCCAGGCACCTGGTAACGACCCAGGAGCAGCTGCCCTGAGGCAGAGCTGAGAACAAAGCAACGGGGGCATTATTTGTCACTTTGGCACCGTGAGTGGAGCTGACAAGGTTATAAATGCACTGCGGTCTGCCACACTCAGGCTGTTCGGCCCAGCCAGGGGGTGGGGTAGCTTCCCGCAGACAGCACGTTGTGCAAAGTCCGATGTTTAGCCGGCAGTCCAGAACTTGGGCGGAGAGGCAAGGCCACTCACTGCTCCTGGCCCGCACAGGGGTAGCGGCCCCAGAGAAAAGCCACCAAGTCCTCTGCCACAGAAGGCTAGGCCTGCGCACCCTCACCCCACGTTCTGCCTGGGCACCCCCGAGCCCCTTCCGTGAGAAACCTAATCGCTTCTGCCAAGATGTCTTTGGAAGAAATATCTGTTCAGCCTTACGGACGCGGCTGAAGCCTCTGCACATCACAGAGAAGCAGAGAAAAGATTTGACACGGTCCATATTTTCCCAAGCACTTTCCAGGCATATCGGCTGAGGGGACAGGAAGCTCAAGGTGCGAAAGGCAGCCGAGATTCACATGTTTATCGGCAGACCCGCTACAGGCACAGGAAACTCTAATGAGAAAAGATGAATGTTATGTTTGTTATGCAGGGAGGGTACTGGTGGACAGTTACATCTGCCATCCCCTAAATTAGAGCTATTTGTTCTCATAGAATTAATTGCAGAAATAAATAAAATTTATCTTCAATATTTGGCATGTGATCTTAAAAATTAGAATTCATGAGCTCACATTTTCAATAACTCACATACAAATATAGACAAACGGATGTTCTAATGCAAATTTAATATACAGTAGTTAAATTAATGATTTTTCTCAGTTCGTTTTTAATTGGGAAAAAAATCCTCACAGCCACACCATATAAATCAAACTCGCGGGCTCACTGGTGTGATGGGGAAGGCAGCACGTTCGCAGGCCATGCATCAAGATCTGATTTGCCTAAAATAAATGGCTCCTGTTTGCAGCTCCACACGCAGCATCACGTTAATGCATATTCATAACTGGGCATTTCTTTCTTCCTCTTTCGGGCTTGCTATTTTCTGGATTGAAAACATAACCAAGGACGTTTGTTCCCCGGGGCCACATGGGTCAGGAATGCTGCATTCGCTGCAATTAAAGACGTGATGAAGCTCCTTCCGCTGCCCGACACACCACCAGGAAGGGCACCGGCTCCGGGACCGGGCGCGCAGCCCTCCCTGCCGGGCGAGGGGGTGGCGCGGCCCAAGGAGACGGTGAAGGACGGGCCCTGCGCGCGCGTGCGCCCTGCTAATTGCTCCTGCGCGGCGCTCAGCTCGCCTCCCCCGCGGTGATTGCCTCTTGATTTCACGCTGGACGGCTCTACGCTACCCGCGCCTCTCGGTGAGTTTGTGGACCGTACCAAAGAGGCGTGTTTATCACGGGCTTAATGCCCCATGGCTGACAGGGAACAGGCGAGAGACAGAAGCGGTGCTTCTGCTCGGGCATTAAAGGGACCATTAAGCTCCGCGTTGTGGAAAGGTCCTGTTTGCAGTTACATGGCCAGCGCAGGGCTGGAAGTGATGGGTAAGCAAAAGGCAACGGGGGACGCTCACCTTCCCGGCCAGCTGCTGCCCGGCAGCCCCTTTCCCGGCCCTCCTCGCTCAGCGCTTCCTGTCACCCAGAGGTGCGGTCCAGAGAGGCCGCCTGGGAGCGCCCAGGGCCTCACCGGCCCCACCTACCGGCCGCGCTCGCAGGCGGGTTAATCCAGACTTGAGCTCAGCCGCCTTGGGAGTCTGAGCCGAGAAGGCAGCCGCTGGTCCTGACCGGCTCCCAGCCCAGACCGCCCCTGCGACGAGGACTTCCGAAGCGTCTCCTCCCAGCGCCCAGGGAAGGCTTGCTTTGATTCTCGGCAGAGAGGCGCACACAGGTTCTGCGTGGAAACCAATCCCTGGCCTTTCTCGCTGCCTTCACGTGTCCAGGGACTCGTCAGTGGGAAACGCGAGCACTCAACCACAGGACTCCACGCACCCCGACACTTGGCACACTGTCCTCACAGTGCAGAGCGCTGGTTCCACCCGGAACGATGCGGTCTGGAGCGGGCTCCGAGGCGGAGGGCGTTGGGCTCATTCTCAGGTGCCTTGGGGCAGCTGTACATAATGAACAGCCCCACACTATGATGCATTGTTTATTAGGCATCCTGCTTTTTCCCAAAGAGAAGCTCCAGGAATTGAAATTTATCTGTGACAAGATTTTAATGGCAGCCGTGTCCCTGCAGTCTATACTCAGAGGACCCGATCTAAAGAGCCCATAAAATAATTTCTAGGGGCCGGAGATTTAGCACGCTGTTTCCTGGTGTCACCCTGAGCTCGGCCCGGGCCGGACCTGCTCTCCCCTTGTCCCCTCTCACTCACCGTCCACGCAGTGGGACTGACCGAGCCTAGGAAGCAGCCGCTTTACGTAGAAGACAGTCTCAGGGGGAGCCTGACTCCCCCGGCCAGGCCGCACAGCCACGCGCAGGCCGCACTGCCTGCGGCGCCCTACAAAGCCCCATCCTCGCTCTGTGCCTGTCGCGCTCCGAGGCTTATCAGCTCTGGCGTGTTCCCGACTCATTTATTTTCCTTATTCTCCCCACAATCACTTCTAGAGGGGCATAATTTCCCTGGCAAATGGTGCGCTTGTCAGATCCCCTGATTAAGAGGTCTGTTTTCGTTTCTGTGAATCGCCCAGTGCCACGTTGGGCAGGAGCCCGCTGGTCAGCACACAGGCCTGCTCAGAAATTCCCGTTCTCTCCTCCGATGCCAAATGAAAACCATAATTACGACCAACGTACACATTTTCCATAACAAAGCTAACCCTCTCTGGCCCTTGCTGCCTGGAAATATGTACAAAAGTTAACAGCCCCAGAATCCACAGCCACCACCTGATCCAGACCCCAGCCCCTCACCCGAGAGCTGCCTTTTAGGCGTGTTTTCAAGCTCTCCTCGGTTTCTCACCTCAGATTCTGTGAAATGGGGATCAGGGGGCATTACCACCTCAGAGAGGGGTGGCGGGACTCGGTGAACTAACACTATAAAAGGTCTGAACAGTCTCTGGCACACGGTAGGTGCTTTGTATTTGTACAAAGAAATGAGGTCCACCCCTGGGCGCCCTATTTGGCTCGGCACGAGTGGTGATCATTCTGTTGGATATGGCTCCGAAGCCGTGCCGATAACACAGTTTGGAAAAATGACAGGCATGTCCATATCCATGCGACACTTCTCCATGCGCAAAGGACACATAACACAGGCAGCAGGACATTACTGTCCTTATCTCATACCCAAAGGGACTAAAGCAAGAAGCAAAAGAGAAATGACCTCTCAGTTATAAGGCTAGGACAGAGGCAGCATCCCTGACTGGCCCCAGCTTTGGCTGCCAGCTTGGGAATGAGGGTGTAAATAACCCAGGCCCTGGGTGCCAAGGAGACACCTGGGCTGCGGACCGCTGCGGAAGGAAATTCTCAGGGGGTCGGACAGCACGGAGGAGCTGCAAGACACAACAGGCCAGCGCAGCCTGGACCCTGGCGGGCAGAGGCTGAGACTCGGTGGGTGAGAAGTTTGCAGCGTCAGGACTTGGGATGGCGAAGTGAAAACAAAATAAACACCCACAGGCGCAGAGAAGGGGAGGGTGCCATGGCCCAGGGGCAGCAAGCTGCGCAGTGGGTGGAGCCCGTGCCTGGAGGTGTCCAGCAGAAGTCAGACTAAGGTCGGGACCAGGGCCACGTCACGGCGCCAGACATGCCTGAACAAGGAGCGCGAGTGCTGGACCAGAGATGGCGAATCTATGGCACACATGCTGCAGCCGGCCACTTGTCATTACTGAAAACTCTGAAAGGTTCGCCACCATTGGGCTAGGCCAAGGGATGGGGGCTTCGTGGTGGGGCCTGCATGGTAGAAAGATCGCCAAAGACGGCTACACAGACTAGACTGGGGAAACTGGAAGCGTGCTCAAAGGCAGGGCCAGGCTGGAGCTCTGTGTCTATTAAATCAAGAGCCCGTTACTGTCTCTGCCAGGTGCTCCTTCAGGTGCGAGGATGGCAAGGCGTGGCAAGCTCCTTACGGGGGTGGTGTCAACTAGAGAGGAGGAGGCTTGAGAGCAGTCCCCAGGACGGAAATTTCTTGAAACTTACTGTGAACTGCCAGGTCTTTGGAGAGCCTTCCATCCCTCCCTGACACTGCGGAAGGAGACAACAAATGCCAACAAATCTGAGAGGCCAGGACCTTCAGGTAGTTTATTTACACATTATCCCCATTCTCCAACTCCCCACATTCAATTCTCAAATTAAAAATTACAAGGATCTAGATGCAGTTTCTGTGAGCAGAGGTCCAAAATGATTATTGTCTAAATAAAAGAGACATTTATTTCTCTCTTGCTCAACAGTTTGGGCACCACTAGTCCACACTGGCATGGCAGACACATGATGCCAGGAGCCCAGACTCCTGTGGGATTGCTCCATCCTTTTAAGGCTCCAGGACGATTTTCCTGCCTCTGCTGCTCCCCCCAGCTACCTGTCTGCAGCAGCTGCATTCCAGGTAAAATAGGAGAGGAAGCATAGGGAACAGAAGACACAGGTTTTCAGGGAACATTCTAGAAGTGATTCACATCACTTCCAGGGAACATTCTAGAAGTGGTTCGCAACAATTCCAGGGAACATTCTGGAAGGGCTTCACATCACTGTGTTCAGCTCCCATTGGCCGGGACTCAGCAAATAGGCAAACAGCTGTGGAGAGGGCTGGGGAGTGAAGTGATATGCCCAGCTAAAAATTGATGGTTCTCAAAAAAGAATGGATCTCAGGGAACAATCGGTTCTCTCTGGCAAGAAAAAACAAAGGTTTTGTGCTTTGTCATTGACTTGAAAATGCTTTATGACTTAGCCTCACAACAGCCATTGTTCTCCACTTCACTCGTCCTAGCCATTCTGAGCACAGATCGGAGATTCTATACACAGGGCTCACACAAAAGCCAGACAGCTAGAGTTAACCTTCAAGGGGGATAAGTAGGTCTTGCGTGGGACTCATTTTTTTCCGAATTCGATTACTCTGACTCCTCAGTAAACACGTGGCTTTGGTGGGAACTGTAACAAGGTCCATGGCCCCTGACGACAAGCAGGGTAAAAAGTTCCACTTACCTACTGACTTCACTTGATGTGGGCCTGTCTCTGCACAGAGCCTGTGAGGACACTGACTGTGGCCCCAGGCTGGAGGAGGTGGGGACCACATTTTACAGCCTGGGCAGACAAAGCCCTGAGGGCCTCCCACCAGGCTTGGTCCTCTCGCTCCTGGACCACGGGAGCCCCGGCTAATCCCCCTCCCTGACCTCCCCCCGGAGTACCGCGGCCAGCCCTTGTCGTCTTCCCTTCCTGTGGTCCTGGGGCATGGGCCTGCTCTGTATCCCGCTTTCCAGGCCCTCACTCCATTCTCTCGAGAGTGGCCCTGCTGGCGAGCCTGTGTCTTCTTCTCCCACCTCCCTCGCCTGCCCTCGACTAGCAGAACCAGCTCTTCGGACGCCATCTTCCCAGACACTGCTGTGTCAACTCCACCTCGGCAGGAGTCCCTACCTCGGGGCAGGAGTCCTCATCGAAAGCGAATGAACACCCACAGCCAGTCTCTACAGGGACTTCGTAGACTGCTGCCTGAGACAAACCACAGTGCCAAGGAGCTACTTCAACAGAGAACGCACCCATCTCCTCTCCCTCACCTTAAAGGACTCCTCCTCCAGTGCCTTATCTTAAACTCCATTCATGATCAGATGGAGATCTAACCCCCCTCCTCCGAGAAGCCATCCTAGCTTCCCGGGCTTCCTTGAATCTCATCAGACATCCAGGATGGACCTCCTGCTTCAGATCGGAGAACTAAGATTGATACATCATGCTGCTGAGTTGATTCCTCAACCAAGATGCTCCTTCCGCACATGAGGGGTCTTGACATATGCCTCTCCCGTCTCACATACGCACAGCATAAGAGATCAGTAAGTACCTGGTGGTTGATGATAGTTATTGAAAACCTGGCAGTTGATTACAGCTATTAGAGAAAGAATAAATCACTTCCGATTCCTGTCGACATGCATACAGCTGCCCCATGGAGGGAATATCCAGCATCTGGATGGATAATAAATTCCAATGATGTTCCAGCTGTTTCCAAATATCAAGATATGAGGTAAACAATTGGCGGGAGGAACCGAGTGTCTGACTTTTCACGTGACTGTGTGGGAGCTATGCGTGCACCGCTTCCGATCTCTTCTGTAAACCTTTGCCCTGGACAGTGTTTTCACGTCCTCTCTGCACACTCACACCTTGCGTCTGTGCTAGTCCACCCCCCCCCCCGCCTCCCTAAGCCCCCTGCTCCGCTAGTGCGCAGTGACTCAGCAGAACAAGCCGCCTTTGCTGTCATGTTTCCTCCTCCCAGCGGGGCATCTCCGGGTTCAGACCGTCCCCGGAAATCCTGTCAAGGGTTGGCGAAGCAGCTGAGAGGGTTAGGGCACCACGGAGGCTCTGAGCAAGGCGCCCTGCACCTGCTAACTGCACCCGTGCCATGCCTGGGAGCCCAGGACACTGAACTGGACTGTTTCACCCTTTAACCCTGTTGCTTTTCACAATTTCTCTGAAAAATCAATTTAGAAAGGCGCTTTTGGGGAAAAGCAAATAAAATTTTGTTACTGAATTTTATTTAGAGAAAAATGGGAGTATTTTCCATAAAAATGCAATTTGATTATATTGCAATTTCATTTCTAATCTGTATTTCCTATGCCAAAGCATTCTTTAATGGATCCGAAATAGATAACTGCCAGCCATATACTCTGTCGCAGCCTGCAGTGACAACGTGTCTCTAACGCCTTCTCTCGGTGCCCGGGCCAGGCGTGCCCAGGCCAGGCTCCAGACAGACGGACCGGCCTGCCCAGGGCAGCTGCGATCGCGGAGGCAGCTCTGATCCGTGTCAGGTTCTGAGCAGCCCAGAGCGGAGAGCCTGAGGACGTGGACGCGTCCCGACAGCTCCCTGCTGGGCCGCTTGCCTGGGTCGCAGGCAGGAATCCAGACAGCCACGGCCGAACTCCACGTGGGCCTGCGTCTCGCACCGGCGCATGTTCACGCCCAGCCCTGCGGGGCGGGGCCTCGAGGGTGAGTCAGCAGCGGAAAGGCCACCTGCCCCGCAGAGGGCGTCCTATGAGCGTGGGAGGCAGGAGCAGGCGCTTGAGCTGGGCTTCACTTACTCATTTACTGGACACCTACCATGGGCGGCACAGATGTGCGCTTGGTCTCACCGATTTACTACTGATACTAAATAAGTACCTCCAGCAAAGTGCTGTGGAGAAGCCACAGAAGGAGCTGGAAATCAAGGTACAGCAGGAGCTGCTGGAGACCCCCCTGGAGAGGCGCCTTAAGCTGAGAACAGAGGATGGATAGGAGTTTGCAGCTGGATGCAAAGGTGAGGTCCTGCTGGGGCGGAAGGAACGTTCCAGGGAAGAGAGGGAGCACGTGCCAAGGCCCCCGGGACAGCGCACACCCACACAGTCACAGTCCCGAGAGAGGCTGGGGGTCTGCGCCGTGTGGAGCCCACGCCCTTGAACTTCAGGACCTTCAGGCTCATGGAGTCTGAGCGGGGACCATCAGGTAGCGGGGACCCACTGGGGGATCTGAACAAGACCGCGCTGTGCTCAGACTCGTCCTACGTGACGACCCCTCCGGCTGTGAAGGGTGGTCGGGGCTGTTGTCAAATCCAGGTGAGCTATGGTAAGAGATGACGAGGGCCTGGGCTTGTGCAGTAAGAGCTGGCTCCGCCCCAAAGCCATGTCTAGCGAGGAGAGAAAAGAACTAGATCTTTTGGGAGAAGCTGACGGAAGGCGCTGTGCCTGGTAGGAGATGTGGGCCTGGGGTTCCGCGTGTCCCTAGAGGAGCCCCTCGCATCGCTGGCATGAGGAGGAGGAAGTAATGCCCCGCGAGAGGGCAGAGAGGAGATCAGAGGTCCCTCCCACTTCGCGCCGCTCCCTCCCTCAGGGCCCCTCACCCACTTTGACCGTGCCCGGCTTATGCTTCGCGGCCCTCCCACTCCCTAAGGAAGCCTTCCGGCCAGGCGGGTCCTCTGCCGCCCTCTCCGCTGCCTGTGTCTCACACCCACGGTTCACAGCACAGCTGGGATGGCACATCCCCCGTCCCCCGTGGGCTTATTTCCTGTGCGTCCCTCTCGCCGTCTACGCAGGGACCTCCGTGGGACAACAGGCCAGCGCAGCTCTTGGGGCTGAGTCGGTGCTGACGCCTCTGTGTGGGCTCCACGCGGGTAGACACTGTGCTTTGAGGAGCAGCAGCTCGCAGGCGGGGAGCGATCTCCATTAACGACCGCTGGTGCTCCCGACCTGCTCTCCTGGGCTGGGGGCCTGGCCAGGGTGTCTGCGGGGCTGGAGGGCGAGGTCCCCCGAGAAGCGTACAGTGTACAGTCTGAACTCTACCCCGACACCCATTTAGAGGATTAGGGAGCCCTTTATGAGAACAGAACTATAATCCTCGTGTTTTATTACAAGGAATCACGTGCAAATTACATAATTATAAAAATTTGTTGCGCCCTCGCAGTCATAGTAACTGCAACAACCCCTGAGGAAAACTGCATCTCTGTTTCCACTCAGAGGGGAGAGAGGACTCTAACCTGACATTGTGCGAGAAGTCAGCCCTGGCTAGCATTGGCAGCTGGGGCTCATCAACACGTGGACGGATTTGGGGGCGCCAGCTTTGTCCCCAAGCGCTCTCACAGCCCCATCGATACGGACAAATGTTCCTTGCGCTGGGCATTCGAGACCCGCCTGAAGACTCCGAAACTCCGACTCAAATACTCCACTCCGTTCTCAGAAGAAAAGGGATCACTGATGGTCCACGTGCCTAGGATCTAGGGGCTGCACCTGGGAGAGGTGGTGGGAGAGGTGGTGTGGTATCCATGGGTGTCGCCTGGATACCACACTCTTCCCTGGGACCCAAAGTGGGCCCCAGTTAGGGATGCTCCAAAGTCCCGGACTGCCCTGAAAACCTGAAGATGAATATATGTGATAATATACAGCACTCTCTGCACCGTGTCCCACAGAAATTCCTGCCTCCCTCCTCTCGCTCAATCCCGCCATATCCACTGAACACGTACTGTGTGCCAAGCACCTTGCTAGGTCCTGGGATGCCAGGGGAGCAAAAAGAAGCTTGCTGGGTTAGTTTCCTGTTGCTATGACATATTACCTGAGGTAATCAACTGAAGTGGAGGAAAGGATCACATTGGCTCACAGTTTCAAAAGTTTCCGTCTATGCTTTCTTGGTCCCACTGCTTTGAGTCTGTAGTGAGGAAGAATATTACGGTGGGAGTGCAGGGCAAAGGAGGATACTTACTTCTTGCTGACCCAGAACAGGAAGGGGCCTGGACTGCCAGAGCCCCCTCAAGGCCACACCCCCAGTAACGTCACTTCCTTCTGCCAGGTCTTTCCTCCTAAGTCTTCCACTACCTCCTCATGGCACCAGAGCCTGATGACAAAACCTTGAACACAGTCTTTGGAGGTTACCAAAGGCCCAAACTGTACCATGTGCTTCCTGCCATCTGGAAGATTACAATCTAGCAGGAGATACTTTCTAACATCCTCCCACATAATCATAGGCACCTGAGGTCTAAGAGGAAGAGGTTCATAGTGCCCTCCTGATGCCCTGGTTGCTCCTTCTTTCATAGGATGTGTTAGTCATTCTTTTATGTCTCAGGCCATTCAGGCTGCTACAGAACAGTAACAGAGATTGGGTGGCTTAAACTTTGGAAACTTGCTTCTCATGGTTCTGCAGGCTGAAGTTCAAGGTCTGGGCCCAGCAGCCCCAGCAGCTGAGAGGGCTGCTTCCCAGTGTGCGGGTGACTGTTTTCTTGCTGTGTTCTCTCATGGTAGATAGAGAAAAGGAGTGAGCTTTCTGCTGTCTCTTTCACAAAGATACACAATCCATCACAATCCTTCACAATCCAAGGCCCCCACCTCCTAACACCAGCACCTTATTAGGGTTTCAATGCATGAATTTTGGGGCGCACCAATGTTTGGTCCATTATACCTTGTTTGGAAACAACATGCTGTGACATCAGATGACGGTGTGGACCCCCAGGTCACTTTCATCCTAGGGATCCAGGCTTGCTAGCAGCCACAAGGAAGGAACACCACGGCCTGCCAGGCCTGCTGTGATTTTTGCTTTTCATACAGCTCTGTCCCTCAGCTTGTTTCCCTACCATCCTTATCAAGAGTACCATCTAACCATCAGCTCTGAGCACCTCACAGCAAGGAGCACTGTTAGCACATTTCTGCCTTTCACTCCAGCTTCCAAACTGTTCCCGTCACCATGCATGTCGAGCTCTGGCTCACACTCATGGCCTGTGGTCCAAGCACCTGGCATGACAACCAGTCCTGTCATCCCACACTGCAGGCTCAAAGGACAGAGACACAGCTCCATGCTGTCAAATGTCAGAAGGGAAGGCAGGCTTTCCAGATGACAAAGCACACAGAACTTTTCATTTCCCCTAAGTTGTCACTCCCCCTCCGAGGGACGGTACATGAACACAGGATCCACTTAACCAGTCTTCTCCCTTTTCTAAAACTGGAGACCAGGGGCTGGAGGCCTCCTACCTCTAACCTGGGACTCACAGTAGGGAAGTAACTGAACCTAACATTCCAGTCCTGCTCCCGCCTTAGCAAAGCCCTGGGCTGTATGGTTTGAATGCAACTCCCAAGTTCATGTATTAGAAATTTAATCATCAATTCATATGTTAATGCTTTTGGAGGCAGGGCCTGTGGAAAGTATTTAGGGTTACATGAGGCCGTGAGGGTGGGGCCCCCACAATGGGCTTACGGCTTTGTCAGATGAGGAAGAGAGCACTGAATTAGCACCCTCGCCCTGCCCTCTCCCAAGGTATTCTGACCCAAGAAGGTCCACCCAGTGCTACACCATGCTGTTAGACATCCCAGCCTCTGGCACTGTGAGCCATATCATCTTCTGTTCTTTACATCACCCAGCATCTGGTCCTTCATTATAGTAAAAGAAAATAGACTAAAACATCATTTAAACCTGTCATCACCACGATCCTAGAGCAAAGCTTGCAGCTAGGTACCACTCGGGCCCGTGGAGGCCTGAGACAAAGCAAAGACAACTAAAGATGAAAGACAACCTCTCCTACAATTCAAGATGAGTAAAGAATGTGAAAAGGAAGGATGGAAGTACGGAAGTCGAGACTCCACAGGGCTCATGGAGAGGCCTGATCTGATTCATGCTTCTGCTGGCTCCATTATGACTAGGCCTAGCCCACCTCCCCTAACGCCTGAGACCAACCTCTCCCAGCATGCCATGCCCATCTAGGCACTAGGGCAGAATCTATGCTTTATAAGTATTGCATAGTTTAATCTACACACACACACACACACACACACGCACTGCAGGAGGTGGCTCCTATCCTCTCTACCACAAAGACGCTTTGGTTCCGAGAAGTTGTACAGTGAGCCTGGAATCACAGCTGGTACGTGGGAGCCTGTTGGAGAACTTGAGTAGCCTGGCTATAGATTTCCATACTGTCCCTCCCCACACATATTCTTTTCTCATTCCTGGCTTCCAGGGAGGCAGAAGGGCTCTGTCGGGCACTGTCTGGGGCCTCTGAGGACAGGCCCGCTGTAAAACTCTGGGTTTGCCTTAAAATGCTTCTGAGCCGCTGTGTCTGCCCTCTGGGAGTCTACGCCCCCATCCCAGGGTCTGTGCCTTGTGCCTCGGGTCAGGAGGAAGCTGCCCTCAGGATTCCCCCACCCTACCTTGGCTCCTCAAGAGTAGTTTGGAAGCCCAGGACTAGCTCATATCCTCCCCTCCCAGCCCCAGGTCTTTTATCTGGGCTCTCATCTGAGCACGGTTTCTTCCTCATGTTCATTTGCTGTATCCTTCTCCTTCTCCTCATCAAAATGCCAACTCTGATCATTTCTGTGTTGTCCACTTCTCTGGTATGGAACTGACCCTTAAAAAAATATCTGTTGATAGAATAACTACACACGGAGAGTGAAAGAAATGGACAAACATATTGCCATGCAGCTCTAGTTCCTCTGGGGGCCACAGAGAGGGGGGAGGGGAGACCCAGCTGGGCAGTGTTCTCAGGACAAGCATCTTCCCGAAGGTCTCGGCAATCGGCCTGTGACTGTGAACGCGAGTGCATGATGTCTGTGGGTAGAAGGCAGCCTGGAAATTCTGGTGCGGCTTTATCAAGGTGTGAGCCCTTTCTGAGGTGCAGCCTCAGCCCCTGAAGGGGGGGTTGTCTCAGAGTTTGTCTCCTCTGTGGACAGGAGCTCTCCTCTGGGAAGTGCTGACACGGCCACCTAATCTGCAGTGCCTGAAACACAAGATGACAAAGAGGAACGAGTGGAGGGCACGAGGCGGGCTTGGAAACTGCCATGGCGACTGTGGGTGCATCTTTGTGCAGCCCTCCTCTCTGTCCCCGTCATGGATAGCAAAGGCAGTATGTAGCGGAGGTGGGCCCCATGGGGCACTGAGCCGGGCTGACCGGCGGGCCAAGGGACGGGAGGCACCAGCGAGAACCTCGGCCTCCCTCCAGCTCCCCTGGGAGAGACGCAGGGAGCCTGCAGCCAAGGTCAGCTGAGGGCCCAGGGGAACCCCGCCCACACAGCTCCCCCCGTCCAGAGCCACACTGGACAGCCCGGGCATGGTGCCGGCAGTTCCTTCCCCGCCCTAGGCCACACTGATCCGAGCCCAGCAGAGGAACACCTCTGCCCCTCTGTGTCAGACACAGCAGACAGCCTCGGCCCCTCTCCCCGTGCTGCGTGGGTTCCCGAAGAAAACCCAAAGCACATCAACGGCTAACGAGGAGTGAAAACGGAATCTCCACTTGTCACAATCGTTTCTTTTTAAGAGTTTGAATCTGTAAACTCAACCCGAACTGGTCCCTCTGGCATCAGCAATGGCCCGTGAGGATAGCAGCTTCAGCACCTCCTGCGCAGGACCTGGCTGGCCCTCGGGGACAGGACGCAGGGGGACCAGTCCCCACGGCCCACGGCAGGCCACCACCCTCCAGCCCGGCTGCCGGTCTCTCCACCTGCAAGGCCTTGCGCGGTCCCCACAGTCTGGGACACGCTGTAATTCTCAGAAGTCCCTGTCTGCTGGAGAGCGCCAGCCTCGTGACCCCTCCCAGCACCCGTCCTGTCATCGGGAGGCAAAGGACAACTTCAGTACCTGAGGGCACATCTCTGAGTGTTTGCCCTCATGATAACAGCTTCACTTCTTCCCCTTTGGCTCAGGCACTTCCTTGATAGCAGATTCTTTTCTTTCTTTTTTCAACTGAAGTCAGTGGGGACTTATCCAGCACCCACCATGTGTGTGGCTGCACAGCAGAACCCAAACACAACAGTCTATGACCTTCACTCCAGAGAAAACAACTTCCTTATATGTTGTTCCGGTCCAAGAAGTACTCGGGTGGGGTCAAAGGTCATCCCCGAGGGCAAGGGGGAGGAGCAAAGCATCTGCTGGAGACTCCCAGAGACAGCACGGGCGCGTCTGTACTGAAGGGCTGAGCCTCACGGCCCAGACTCCGGAGCAGGAGGAGACAGGTCCCTGCACCCTGCAGGGGCTGCGCTGTGCACACCCACAGCTCATCACCTGGACAGCGATGGAAACAGTCCCTTCGGCAAAGAGGAGCCCGGTGCAGCCACAGAGCAGGTCAGCTCCGCTCCGCTGGCTGGCCCTGGGCCAGGCGCTGGGTGCCTCTCAGCGTCTACGCGCTGTTCTGTCTAAAAAGCTCCCAAGAATCTGGAGTTCTCAAGCTACTCATGGCAAAGATGGTCAAACCCGGCCCCATCCCTGCCTGTGCCAGACAGACTAATGGCTGCAAGCTAAAATGAGGGCGAAGAGCCGGAGCGATACTCCTGTGAGATCCAGACTCTCATCAAAGAGACAAAACCAAGCCGGAAGTGGTAGCACGTACCCGTTCTCCCAGGTACTCGGGACGCTGAATCAGAAGAAATTCAAGTTCCAGGCCAGAGTGTGCGACTTAGAGGGATCCTGTCTCAAAAGGAAAAACTGGAAGGGCTGGGGGTGCAGCTCAGTGCACAGGCGCTGGGCCCAACCCCCAGCACTCAGCCCACCCCACCTCACCCCTCCCAACACATACAAGGGCGTAAAACCCACCACACCAGGCACATGGCCTTGGTTTTCTCTTCACAGAGAAAGATTTCATGCTAAAGCCGAGGTATCGACTATTCCGAACTCTCACAGGATGACAGAGACAGGACAGTGTCTCAGTGCAGCCAGAGAGCGAGGCAGCCAGCGGTGCCCCTGAGGTCTAGAACATACCTCAGCCCAGGTCTCTGAGCCAAGCCCAAGGGCACAAGGTTATCCCCGGAACATCTCACACAGCGAAGAGCAGAGACGCTCGCTGTGACGCTGGTGTCCTGGGGACGGTCTGAGGAATCCGGGTGGCGCCCACTTGCTCCAGTGAGACAGGCTGGTCGGGACTGGGATGCCTGGAAGGGCGATAGCAGCCTGAACCAGCTCCCGTCTACAAGTCAGGGACTGTCCTTCCACAACCAGCACCACCCTGGGGAGCCGCCTGCGCGAAGGCGAGTGTTACCACACGCGAGGCACCGTGCCCCTCTCATCCAGCCCTCACCGGTAGCGCGGTTCAGCCAAAATGGAGGTTCAGGAGCGCGTGCGGCTCGCTCAGGAAGTGGTCTGTTTTCACGTACGACAAGCAACTGCAAAAATCCCAGGTGCCCGTACAGCGTTCGCCTCGCCACGTCCGCAGGTCGGCTGCAGTTTGGCTCTTCCCGCGGACACTCGGGTGCCTCAGACCCACGTCCACATTCCTCGCTGGATTCCCGTCTGTCTGTCATCTTGTTCTGTGCTCTCTGCTACACAGTCAGAAGCCACTTGGGGCAAGTTTCCAAACAACGGACCAGAAAGCTGCTGCTCACGCTGTGTCCGCAGACGCTGCAGCGGCCGAGGCATGCGTGCGGGAGGTGCGTGGGGGCCGCGCCACGCCACAGACAGATGAGTGTATTTCACAAGGGAGTAAAACCCAGGAGCAGTACCCCGGCTGCCAGTCAGACAGCTCCCCGAGGCACAGAGCAAAGGCGAAGCCAGTTTTCGTTGCCCCTCTGTCCTAGCTAACGGGCGGCTTTTCAGTCACTTTCTTGTCACTGGGATAAAATAACCAACACCCTGCAGCTGAAAGGAGCAGAGATTTATTTCAGCTCGTGGTGTCAGAGGCTCAGTTCGTGACTGGCTGGCTGCGAGGCGGAAATGGCTGGATGGAGGGGCCTGGGTGGAGGAGAGCGGCTCCTCCACAGCAGCCAGGGAGCTGAGAGATGAGACAGCCAGAGACGAAACACACCTCGCCAAGTCACCAGGGGACTCTTTCTCCTGACCAGACCCGACTTCCTAACAGCGGACCCAGCCGCAAACTCATCCGTGGGATAATCGATTCATGAGCACAGTGTCTCCACGATCTAACCACCTTCCCAAGTCCTCGTCTCTGGACACATTGGGGGACATTTTAGATCTAAACCATAACGGAGACTTCTCGGGCTCCGGCTTTCATAGCCACACATTGGGCGTAACACAGTCCACTCCGCCAGGCTCCTTGAGGGCTACGCGTGGGAAGGACCCTCGCCGGGCATCCAGCTTACATTTAGGAGCAAGTCATGTTCAGCCCTCACTTGCAAAGGCCGCAGGATTCTGACTCGTCCAGGTAGCGCACCCACCGCGCCAGAGAGACAAGGCCTGACGACAACTGTCGGGGCGTGGCCACCTGGACTGCCCTTCAGACGACGCGCCACATCGGAGTCAGGTTTGACCACCTTGGCTAGGAGGAGCTTGAGAATTCCAGATTCTTGGGAGCTTTTTAGACAGAACAGCACATCGACAGGCCTAGGGCCGCAGTACGTTCAGCAGGTGAGAGCCTGGTTAGAAACATACACATACACATACACACACATGCACTTATACACACACACATGGCAGCTGCAGGTTCCCTTGCTGGCTGAGCACAGACCGGCACTGCTGGGCAACACAGGTGACCAGAGAGGACTGAGTGTGGTATCACTTACTCATCTGTCACCAACTGTCACTGCTTCTTGGTTTCCCTGCCCACATCCTCTGCTTGGTGCATTTTGACATTTTATTTTCAGATAAAAGCAACAGCAGGGATCAGACTTGTAGACCACAGTCATAGCAGGTACACAAACATCACGTCTCTCACCAAGTGTATGTAGCAGAACAGGTTACGTGCTCTTCCCAGGGAAAGGTGTGGGTGCTGCCCCTAGCGAAGTAGAACTGTGCCTTGGGCTTGGTCCAGGTCTAAGCTAGTGGAAAGGCCCAACTTCTCAAGCTGCAGGACAGTGCTCTATGGGGTCCTGGCTGGGACATCCTGGTAGGTCACATGGTGCATGGCCTGGCTCCTGACTTCCCCATTGTCATCAGTACTGTGCAGCCCCCTCGACAGGCAGCCCAGAAGCCCCAAGCCCTGCCTTCCCTCCAGATTTTGCAGATTCTGGAAGCAGAGATCCACATGTCCCTAAGGAGCCCGTTTTAGTACTGAGCACACATCACTCCAATCTGATTTTAGGCATCACTGTGTAAACATACGACCCTTTAATTCTATTTCAACTCAATTATGCAAATCTAATCACACATTCAGCTTCAAACCATTTTTTCCTCTTAAAATCTGTCTACCAATGGCCAACAGAACCTACCACCAATCCGGGACTTGGAGTGACAGACAACTAGCATCTTAATTAAGAACCAGAATGTGCTGTCACTCCCAGCCTGAGCGCAGGGCCAGACCAGCAGCAGGCCCGAGCAACATGCCGCTAAGCCCGGAACCTCAGAGCACCAGGGCGGGAGGCGGGACCAAGAACACCCTCCCAGGGTGACCCTCTGAGCTGTAGGGTCCCCAGTGTCCAGAAGGTGCAGCAGGGGCCCTGCATGGGAAGCGAGAGGTCTGGGAAGTGAGCAGGAGCACGAGACTCCACCCCCCATCCCCCACTGCTGCTCCCAGTCACCTGAACACAGACTTGAGGGGAGAAAGGATGTTTGAAGTAATGGTTCTTGGTTACCTGACCGTGATCTAGAATTCTTATAAAAGTGGAGATACTGAGGTCCAGGAAAGAGAAAGAATTGGCAAAATCTCTGGGCAACCAGGAGCCAGAGCCAGGAGCAGAGTGCGGCGTGAGCAGCCCCCAGGTGACACGGGGCCGGGCCTCAGCTGAGGAGAGGTGGGCACTCAAGTTACTTTGATGGGCATGAGGCGCATGGCTGCGGTCCGTGTGCCACTCCATGGCTCCCCTTCTCGGGAACAGGGTCAGGAGGTGCTGCAGACAGGACCCCAGACCACGCTGCACCCAGCCACACTGGGTCGGTCTCACAACAGGGAGAGCCAGGACAGCAGGACAGCTAGCCAGTGTGCTGCGAGCTGCGGGCCTGTGGAGCCTTAACACAACCTGTCTTAGCTTATTAACAAGAGATGGATAATGTCTGACAAGTGACAGGAGATAAATTGTTAAGCAATATGCAAATACGCCTGTAGCAGAAATGGAAAATTACTATACTGTAAAGAGCTTTTATGGCTGCAAGAAAATTCAAAGTAATTTTTCTCTGCCTTTCCTCAAATTCTAATCTCGATGTCAGCTGTATCAGTTACTGGTCCACTTAGATCACTATAAAGGGGCTCCTGCAGGGACAACAACTTGAAGGGCCAGCAAGGAAGAGGTGTTCACAGGCCAGACTCAGTCACAGCTTCCTGAGGCTCCAGCTATCTGTCTAGGGACTGACACTGAAACAAGAATGTAGATCAGTCCCCAGGAGGGTCTCTGCACAGGCATGCCCATTGGACTCTTTCTGAACCCTGCAGCAGGCCAGCCTGACAGCTTTGCACCAGACACTGCTGTGAAACACTATACAGGGTATGCCAGTGACCACCGTATGCCCTGGCCAGAGAGAAGGGCCAATCTGAATGGAAAAGAACCTGTGTGTAGGGAATCTTCCAGAGAGGAGACAGAGCTGTCACAGCCTCTGCGGAATGCTCAAACTCAGCAGAAAGCTGAGGGCGGGATCCCAAGCATGACAGGAAGGAAAGATCAGGAAGACAAAGCAGCCACAAATATGGCCCCAGAACTGAAAAGCCTGGAGAGAACTCCCAAGAGTGGGAGTGAGGCCACAGACTGAGCAAGGGGTGCCGTCCTGCTAGTGACTCCAGGGCATGCACAGCATGGGGGGGGGTGGGGACACAAGACTTGAGCTTTATTCTTCTTCGCCTCCTTGTTTTCCCACTGAAAGACAATACGGAGGAAAAGTCTCTGGAGGAAAATGGTGTCCAGCACACTGAGGACACCAAGCTGAGGGCAGATGGTCCCGAAGCAGAAGAGACTCTCCAACATCTGCAGAGACACGAACTGCACACTGTCAATGGGAGGCACCTCACTGCCTCCCCAAACTGAGGGGAGCCAGGCGATGGGAAAGGACTGGAGTCTGCCCAGGCCAAGCAGACCCCAAGCATCTGAGCCAGGCAATACCAGCTGAAGAACACGGAAGAGGCTCATGGCAGAAGCTGGTGGCATTAGGCTGGTCTGCAGGATGAAGAGGGAACACGGGAAATTCATCCCCATAACTAACTCCTTGAGGGCTTTGCTGCTGTTGCTGCTATTGTTAATCATATTAAGGAAGATGTTGGCTGTAGCATCAGCTTGTAGAATGGATGGCCCTTCTGGGATTCCATGCGCACAGCCCTAGTGAGGGCTCTAAAGCAATGAGTTAGGATCCTTGGAAAAAACTTCCTGATTCTGTGCCTCCCTACAGGGCAAGGCTGTGGTCACAATGACTGAACACTCCAGTTCCCTCACAGGAGGCAACCCTTTAAAGTGCTGGGACCTCAACCCAGGAGCCAGTGGTGCTGCTGAGTGCAGAGGAGCCTTGAGGAATTACTTTGAAGCAGGACAGAGGCCCCCACTTACAGCAACTCCCCGACTCTCCAGAAGCCCACCCCACCCCTGCAGGCCCAGGGAGGCCTGGGGCGCCGCCTCACACTGCACCATCACTGGGTCACAGATACAAGCCGTCGCCTTCAGCAGGAGCGAAGCATCCAATGTGACCCCAGGCTGAGGTGAGTGTTCCTGGGGGATCCAGTCAGATCCAGCTCTGACAGGCGTGCGAGGCTGCCTGCCTTCCCTCCCCTCCTCCGCTCCCGCTCTCCCATCCCGTGCCCACACCACCCCACGGCAGCATTGCCCTCTCCCAGGGAAGATTCTGTGCCCCACTTCCGCCGGATCCCGCCTGTGAGCAGCTGCCAGGCTCCACAGCCCGGTGAACGCGCCCCTCTCCCTGAGGCCTCGCCAATTACAGAAGACGTTGGCTCACACAGGCTGGCGAGACCCACAGAATCCCTGGAGCCCGAGAGCGGCTGCTGACATTTCGAAAGGTCAATCAATCACTCCATTTCATGGAACGTGATCACCTCTCGGGACCAAACTGTAACAATAAAACCAAATCGTGCCGAACACTTGGAAAAGTGAATGACGCACGCTGAGAGGAAGAAAGGCTATGGCTGGTTTAGAAACACCCCACGAGCCTGGCCAGCAGAGGGGTGGGGCCCGGAGCTCTGGGTTCACACCTCCCTGTGCCATTAGCCCGTGAAACCCTTTCTTCTATCTGGGCCTCAAGCGCGAGCCGAGCTGGCTGCAGGATGCTGTCGCCCGAGCGACAAACAGAAATCTGTGCCAAGGAAGCAGAGGAGGCAGAGGAGCTCTGTGGAAGCCATGCTGGGCCACGAGAGGCCCTCCACAGACGGGAGCCCGGGGTCCTGCCTCACACCGAGGGAAAAGCCTCGAGTCTTGTTTCCAAGAGACGAAGAGTCACGGGGCTGTGTCCAGCGAGGACAGGGGAGGGCAGAGGCGGTCGCTCCGGAAGGGGCAGCGATGCCAGGATGCGGTTCCCTCCGAAGGACGCGCGAGGTCGGGGCAGGCAGCAGGTACGGGGTCAGAGCACCCCTCTGGCGCCCGCCCCCCGCTCCAGGGTGCCCATCTCCATCCTGCTGTGGCCTCTGTGCCCCAGGTCAGGAGCTAGGCGTCTCTCCGCCCTGAGACCCCTCCGGCCCTGCAGCTCTAGAGCACGGGGTGGACTCTCCCGTCTTCTCCAGGACGGAGCCCCTGGGGACGTGGTGCTGGTTAATATTTTCCAGACAGTCCTTTGCCTCCTGCTCCACACACACCACGCCCGTACTAACTCCCCTAACTTTCCTTCTTCCTTCAAGGACAGACACCGTAGGACTTGGCCCTTGAGGGGCCCTACGGCAGGGGCAGCCTCACCGGTGTGCCCGGCATCCCCCTGAATGTCGTTTGAATCCTCTGGGGCTCTGTCCTTCCACAGTACCCACCTCCGGACCAGGAGCCGCCTCCTCCTCTCCCTGCCTGAGGCAGGTCTCGCACAGTCTCCTTAACCCTCTGGGTCTCCGCAGAAGCAGAGGGCTCCTCCCCCGACCATTTCGAACCACCTGAAAGAGGCTGGCATTCCCTGAGTTCAGGCCGCATCTGAGGCAAATGCCGCTGGCCTCTCGGGGATCTGAGGGGTGGCAGGTGCCCTCGGCGCGTGGAAAGCTCCGCAGGTGCCTTGCGCAGTCGGGGCCACCAGGCTAGAGCTGCTCTGGCCAGAGCCCCAGCCGTCAGCTTAGACACCAGCCTACGAGGTGCTTGAAAGCTGGGAAGGTGCATCCCTCGAGCTGAGGGCGGAGCCCAACACAAAGTCTGGGCAGCAAACAGCTAGAAGAGAAGGAGGAAGGAGGAAGGCAGGGAGGAGAGGGAGAGAAGGGAGGGGCCTCAGGCCACGCAGACAGGCGGCGGCCTTCCCGGGCCTGTGGCTGCGGCCTCCTGCAGAAAGTCTCGCCGTGGCCTCTCGTCTCCTGCACGCCCACTACACAGGCAACTCTGCCCTGTGCTGGAGCCTCTTCCTGGGGCACCTCCTTGGCCCTCAGCCTGTCCACTGCTCCCCCCGGGCCCTGGCACCGCCCTGCTCCATTGCAGCAGATCTCGCTGGGGCCCCACAGGCCACTCGTGACCTCCTGGCGAGAGGCAGACCACACACGGGCACAGGAGGAGCTGTGTGTCCTGGCAGGAACTTGACCTCTCCTGCTAAAACAGGCAGCCTGACCAACTGTGTGGCTCAGACGTGCGCAGAGCTGGGTGGTGTGAAGGTGTCGCTTCCGATGTGAGGGCTCCACCTTGGAAATGGTCTCCGGGTCACGGCCGGGAAGAACCTGGCTGGCTTGATTTTCAGGATAAAGGGAAGGTGGTGAAGCTTCTAGAAAGCAGAGCTCACAAGAACGAGGGCCATGCCGCCTGCTCACCCTGCCTCGAGCAGCTCGGGAGCCGGGCACACAGCAGGCACGCGATAAACACCACCTATCATCCTCGAGCATAACATCCACCATAACAAACCTCCCGGAGCATCGAAAAGCTTTCACTTACAAATCATCCTACTCACAAAACTTTGGACACTTGGCCAATAGGAAATTGACACACAGCTGTCGCCAATGGACGATGGCCACACCGAACTCACCTGACCATTTAGGGGGCACAGAGAACACGGAGGAGAAGGGCTCACAGGGACCCATCCAGCTCTGCCCACACGAGGGCCCATCTACTCACCAAGCTGCGCCGGTCCAGAGACTCCAGCTGGCGGCTTCCTCAGATAAATCACGTTCTCTCTCTCCTTTACACATAAACGCCACGTTTGACTTCTACTTGAGATATGAGCTCTACCGGGGCTGACTTCCCTGATTCTGAAAGTGCGGGCTTCTTCAGTGTATTTTTCCTGCGCTGGCAGCAGGAAGAGCACTTTTGGAGAAGTTTATTTTTCCTAACGACACGCAGCAATGTAGCTGTCATGGCTCCTGGCTGGCCCTTGGGGCTCCGAAGTCCACTTTCTTGGGACGGTAACTTGTGCGATTGGAGTCGTCTCTTCAGTCTTCTCCTCGCTCGCCGCCCAGACGCCAGGACAAACGCACCCCGTCTCAGGCCACGTCAGAAGCCAGAGGCCTCCCGCCTCGGTGCTCGGGCTCCAGCCGGCTCCGAAGCAGCTAAGAGGAGAGCGATCACTTTTACGAGGGTCGTTCATTTCATTTTTATAGGCTAGGAGATGAGGGAGCTTTGACGCGCCTCTGTAAATCTGGGAAGCCCAGAGTCCTCTCCCCGGGGCCTGCTCGGGAGCAGCTGCTGCAGAGACCGGTGGTCTCTCTGCTGGCTCCATGCTCCAGCTAGAACTGTCTCAGAGGCTCCGGGCCAGCATGGAGACTGCCAAGGGCACCTCAACCCGCACAGGGGAAACGGGCTCCCCTCTGTCTCCTCCAAAATGCCTGCCACTTGGCAAAGGAGAAATGCACTCTCCACCACGCCCACCCCAGTAACGGTGGATCGCCCCCACCAAGCCGTCTCTTCCGGGACTTGCACTGTGGATACCAAGTCCTGCCCCCACTGGCTCCACGGGCTCCCCGAGCTCACCCTGATGTGGTTGTGAAACATTATGTTGGTCCCTAAAGTGGTCCCCGAAAGCTCCTAAGCTAAGGCCTGGGCACCAGGCCCAGCACTACTGGGAGCAGAAAAGCCCTTGGTGGTGAGGCACAGTGGGGGGAGTTAGGTCCGAGGCTGTGCCCTTCAGCCAGATGCCAGGCTCTGGCCTCGGCTGTCCTCCTCTTTGCTCCCCAGACAGCACAAGGTGAGTGTCTTTATGTTTCCCTGGGCCATGACACGCTGCCTCACACAGGTCCAAAGTAAGATGCCAGTTAACCAGGGACGAGCCCTGAAATCCCAAGGCAAGAAAAGAAAAAAAGCTTTCCTCTTCTGATGTGATCTTCTCAGGGATTCTGTCACCAGACGGGAAGACAACGAAGACAGAAATCAAGGGCGCCCCCTTTGTCTGGAGAGTCCTGGTTACACCTCGGTCCACATTTATAGGAGCGCCCCCGCTACTCGAGTGTCGGACTCGGATGACGGGAAGAATGCCCTTTCTCCCGCTGGCTGGCCCAGAACCTCTTCAGGCTTAAGCAGTTTCTCCTTTCTGACCCAGTGTGTACTCTGCGGCCCCAACCAGAGCCCAGCCCTGCACAGATGCCACACACACGGCCTGGACCTCTGCACCTGGCTGTGCAGCCTGTTGTATAGACGCCCTACAATCGCGAGCAGGTGGGTGACACCTCTGAGGACCAGCTGCAACACCCGTGGGTTGGAAGAGTGCTGCGTGCTTAGGATGATTTCAAAAGGTGCAGAGAGACACCGCGTTTCTCACAGAAACGAAACTACCACCTCCTGCGTGTCCCAACACCTAAAACCGACGCTGTGAAGAATGGGCGAAACTCCCAGAACGAGGGGCCACACGAGCACACGTCCGAACGAACAGGTACACAGAAGACGCCGGTGAAGCTGCGCTCCGGGCTCGGGCATCCTGGTGGTTCCCGGGGCTGACTTGGCGGGGCGCCTGGCAGCTCCTCCTTCAGGAGACGTAGGCACCGAGGAGCAGGCCGGCTCCCGTGAGCCCGGCGCCGGAACCACAGGGAGGCCTCGTCTGGGAGGAGGAAGGTGACCCCGCGGGCGGGATGCGCCCTGCAGGCCCCCGAGCCCGCCGCCTTGGGCAGCTCAGAAGCAGCGCGTGGTGCAGAGACTGGGTGAGACCCAGCCCCGACCTGCACAGAGTGAGAGGAGCCTGACCCGGGGCTGCGGCTCAGCGAAGGCACCGACAGGACAGGCAGAGGGACAGGAGGGAAAGCCGGGAGCACTGCACGAGTCATCGCTGAGCACCGAGGGGCGGCGGGCCCCAGCGCGAGCCGGCCCCATGCAAACGCCAGCCAGCACGGGCCTCTCCCCGCCAGGACAGCCTAGCAGCCAGGGCCCAGCGCCCGGGCAGGCCACCGTGTGCCCCACAGCCAAGGGCTGGGCCCTGGCTCACTGTGCCGGCGCCTGCGGGGGCAGGCGTGGAGCTCAGCGCCGAGGTCACGGAAAGAACACGCCATCCCCAAAAGGTCTGGCCTCACCTCGGTGTTTGAGTCACGGTCTCCCCGAGGACCTCATAAAGCTACTGAACCTGCCCCGCCTAACATGGTCCCGTGTGACGCCGTGCTCTACTCCAGAGGCTTTGTGACACCCCAAAGCCCACCCGGGGGGCTAGGCGGGCAGCTGCTACACAGTGGCAAAATGGTGGGAGGAAAGGGGTGCCGGCATTCACTAGGCTTCGGGATAACTCTCCTAGTCACCATGGGTGGAGGCCTCACTTAATCTTATAGATGAGAAGGGCGGCCGTAGCTCAGAGAGCTGCCGTAACTTACCCGAGAGAGCACAGCCGCAAGATAGGCAGCCCAGGAAGACTCACCAGGGTCACATGACAACCAGAGGCTGCGCATTGCGATTCAGAGCAGCAGCTCACGCTCACCCAGGGCAAATCAAGCTATAATTCCCTTCTGCCACTCATGATTTATGCAGACGTTTCCCATTAGCTCTAATGGATGTGGGGAGCATAAATCTTGGGGCACAGCTCCAGACAGGCTCTTGTGATCTAAATGCCACTGAAATCAATGGCATCATCCCAGTATTGATATGGCAATTGTGGTGCTTTGTAAATCGGTCTAATGGGGCTGCAGAGAGTGGTACAGCAGACTCGCCCGCTGCAGCCTGTTCTGTGATGCGGTCTAGGGCTGCCAGAGTCAGGCCAAGGGTTCAAAACCCAGCCGCACCTCCCCCTAGCTGTGCGACCCAAGAAGCTACTGACTGACGCTCAGTCTTTACATCTGTGAAATGGGCATCGCGGAGGTAACACGTGTGACCCCTGGGAACAGGGCCTGGCTCAGAGGCCATTTATAAGGCACAAACTCAGCTAAGCCTAGAAGTCATTTGGTTGGTCTCGGACTTGTCCTGGAAACATTCTGGGTATATTATAAAACCAAGGCCCCTTTGGCACAGAGGCTGGGCTGCCCCCCCTGTGAGACTGTGCAGTCCCTAGAAAAGAGCAACTCGCCCTTCCGTCAGGCCCTGCGGGCTGGGCACGGCTCTCACAGTGCTCACCGCTCTCCGCACCCGCCGCAGGCCAGGGGTGCGCACTGTCCAACACTGGAAGGCCGGACTCCCCTCCCGCTCCTGACGCGGGACTGAGCAGGCCAGGGGTGCGCACTGTCCAACACTGGAAGGCCGGACTCCCCTCCCACTCCTGACGCGGGACTGAGCCAACGCTTCGGTGTCCTGAAGCGAGACACGTAAAGAGATCTTGGTCACCCAAGGAAATAAGTACCGGAACCAGGAGCTTCAGTGAATCTCCTCGAAAAGGACAAAAGCGCAGCAAAGGGCAGAGAGAAGCTTTTAGTGAGATGCAGTCTTGAAACTTAAAACTAAACGCCGCTCGTTTTTAGCACCTAATTTTTAAGTTCACGTGATCACTGCAACTCTGCCATGGACAGAATAAACAAAGAAGAAAGAGCGGCTGGCACAGACATGCCAACGTCTGCTTTGGACAAACCCACGGGAAGGCTGAGGATGTGCCAGACCTCCCCGCCGCCCCGCTTCACTGTCCTGGGGACGGACTGGTGCGGCCTTTGGACCACAGAAGAGATCACGCAGAGCCCGGAACTGAAGGGGACCGGCGCCATCCCATGCCGGGCACACCGTGAGCTGGCAGTGGGCACCCCAGGAAAGGTTAATGGCCGGCTCTCGGGCCGGCACGGCTGGACACGGCGGGAAAGCAGGGGCGGCTGCGGGGCGAGACCCTCGCGCTAACCGGGGGCCCGGGCGTCCTCCAGGACCTGCCCGTGGGCCAGGGCGAGCGTGGCCCCCGGCTCAGCATCTCCAGGGCCGGCCACCCTGTCGGACCCGCAAAATGCCCCTCAGCCATTTTAAACATGGAAATGTTATCCTCGACAGAAGAAAGCCCTTCTGAAAGATTTTTGTTTTGCCTTTCAAATGAGCAAAGATTTTCGGAACTATGAAAACAAACAAATTAGGGTAGAAGATCTCCAAATAATCACATAACTCCACTTTCCTATGTCTTAACATAAACATCAAAATAATAAGCTCAGGCATGGATGGGAAGGGGGAAGAATCAGCCTGATGCTATTGCATTCTTCGGAAGCTGAAACCTAAATGACTAAATTGGCAGTTTATTAACAGGAAAATTATGCTAAGTAGTTCCGTGTTGATGTCAAGAATTTTATGCAGCAAGTTACGGCGCGGTACCCTGAGTGCTTCATTTGCATTTTCTCATTTAGGGAGAACAATGACTCCAAATGACTGGGAATGCGCGCATTACACACCCAGGCACACGTGCACAGACAGGGGACCATCTCGGTGCCAGAGCGGTTACGCCTGGCGTTCCTGAGGCTCCACTCAGGCTTCCGAGAGAGGCGAGACCCACCGCACGTCTGCCGGTGAGGAAGGACTTGGGGCCAGAGCCTCAGACTCCTCCGAGGCCGGACAGCCGCGGCCCACAGGACTCTGCTTTCAGGACTCGTTCACCCGGTCGGTTTCGGCTCAGCGAGAGCCGGGAGGCCCGTGGCAGGTGAGTGAACACCCATCTCCGTGCCGTCAGGGAAGGCTGCGAGAGCTCCCCCACCACACAGAGTTCAGAAAGGAGGGGCAGGACACCCAGTGTGGCTGCCCCGTCCAGCTGAACATGCAGATTTATTGAGCTTCCATGTGTGCTTTGTCCACCACGAGGTGAAGAAGCAGAGGGAGCAAGTGCCGATCCTTTAGGAGCTTCTGGACTAACGGCGGAAAGAATTCCAGGCGCACGGCGTGGCTAGGAGCCGTGACCGTGCGTGCTCAAGTCCCACGAGAGCACAGTTAAGCATCTGCCACAGTTGGAAAGAAGCCTCCAAAATTTCTTCTGGGGGCAACTTAAAGCCCAAATTCATGGCACCACTGTTAGCGGTGTGCAGAGGGGGGTTGGGTCAGACGAGGTCACGAGGATGGGATTCCCGTCACCCAAGTCGCGGCGAAATAGGGAGAGGAAGAGCGACTCGGGCCGGCACCCGCGCCCCATTGCTCCGCACGGTGAGGTCTCCCATGTTACAGTGCAGGAAGAGGCCCTCACCGGATGCCAAACAGATGCCAGTGTCATGCTCGTGGACTTCTAGCCTCCAAAACAACGAGCAAAATGAGCCTTTACTGCTTATAAAATTATCAGATATTAGGTATTTGGTTATAGCAATAGAAAACAGACTAAAACAGTGTCCAAATATATGTGCAATTAATTAGGCCATGGACCACAAATAGATCATTGGAAGAAATAACTCCTGAGTATTTAGGAAAGGATCAGAATTCAGTTCATCCAGCAAGGACATGGAAGGCCTTTCCAGATGGAAGGTACTGCACCACAAGGTTGCAACAAAGAGCCTGGTATCAGTGTAGACCCTGGGGAAAATCCGTGTTTATTTTGTGTAAGGCCCATTTTTTTTCCCAACAAACATCAGGCTAGCCACATAAACAGGCCTCAGACTGTGAACATACCTGACTCTAGAGTCAGGGTGGAGGAAAAGAACTCTATGTGTTCACCAAATCTCATCCCTCTTCTCTGGGAACGTGGAAAATTATACTTCCACCACCCACCTTTACTCCACAATCAGCCAGGACCATTTTATGAGCTAACACTGTGTAAAAGATAAACTTTCATCACCTAACCATACTGAATTTTTGAGGATGTTTCACTGTGGTATAATCTATTTTACCTTGATGAGTACAACAGATAACCCTGCACACTACTTAAATCCTGGCTTTATACACTCGTTAAACCATCATTCAGAACATACTAACTACCTCAAGGCCAGCTGTGGGCCAGGCATGCTGTTAGGCACCAGAAACACAAGGGTGAGCAGGAAAAATAGTCTCTCCCCCTGAAGGCTTAGAGTCAAGCAGGAATCAACCATACATACTAACTTAAGATTCACAGAATCAAATTCCATTTTCTAACAAAAGGGACACTTTAGACACAACCTTTCTCAAATACTAAATTGAATAGTTTCATCCAACCCAGGGTTTCATTCCGTCTAAGTATTTGTTCACTGGCTAGTGGCCAATTGGACTTCGACAAACCCCTTCTTGGTCAGAGTGTTTCTGAGCCAGAGTGACCCTGCAGGCAATGACGGTCTGGCCTGTAAAGTGTTTCTCCTGGCTCCCATCTCTAGAGCAAGCAAGCTCTGGCAGTTCCCTGGCACACGCAACCATCTAAAACAGCGAAGAGCTAGAAGCCAGCCAAATCCATCTACAGGTGAATGGGTGAAATGTGGTCCCCCTGCCCCACGGAATACTACTCAGCAACAGAGAGGCCCCTCAGCTCTCTACAGGGCTGGAACTTCCGAAGTTCAAGAAAACACCCATGAGAGACACACTTTTTCCTCTTCAGAGCAATTCGATTACTTTCTACAATCAAAACCCAGGAAGTCTCCATCATAGAAAAGTCTCCCACTGTCCTATCCTACTCAGTTGCACCATCCCTGAGCTAATGATAATCTACTCTTTATTCCTGTGGATTGTCTTTTTTGAATTTCAAATGAATAAAATCACATGGTATGTACATGTTTCTGAATATCATCCATGTCATCACATGTGCCAGTAATTCATTCCCTTGACTGATGAACAGTCTCCCACTGCACGGATATACCAGCTTGTTTATCCATTGACCTGTAGATTGAAATTTGAAACAGTCTCAGATTTTAACTATGATGAGTAAATCTACTATACATTTCATGTACAGGCTTTAAAGTAAACATAATTTCATTTCACTTGGGTAAATAACCAGGAGTGAAACTGATGGATCTTATGATAAGTGTATTTTTAACTTTTAAGAAAATATCAACTTCTTTTACACAGTGATTGTACCATTACACGTGGCCAACAAGGTCTGAAAGTTCCAGTTGCTCCATATCTTCTCAGAACTTAGTAGTTTTTTTTTATGGTAGTCATCTAATGAATGAGTAGGAATATCTTCTTGTTGTCATAATTTACATTCTCCTGTGACTAATCATGTTTGTTATGGTTTGGACCTTAAGTGGCCCCCAGAGGCCCTTGTGTTAAAAACTTGGCCCAGCCGATGGTGCTACTTGGTGCTACTTGGAAGTGGTGGAAATTTTAGGGAGTAGTGTCCTTGGAGGAAGCAAACCATCCGCGGGCGTGCCCTTCAAGAGGATATTTTGTCCCCAGCCCCTTTCCTTTCCTCTCTCATTCTTTCTGCTTATGTCTGCCAAGAAATAAATAGCCTCCTGAGCCAAATGTGCTGACCACCATGATGTTCTGCCTCACCACGGACCCCAAAATGACTGAGCCAACCACGGACTGAAACCCCTGCAATCATAGCCAGCATAAATCTTTCCTCCTTTAAGTTGATTTCATAGAGAGATGCAAAGCTAACATGTGCAATGTCGGACTTTTTTTATATGTTTAGTGTCCACTCGCATACTCTGTGTGTGCAAATTATCTGTTCAGATCTTTTGTCCACTGTCAGGATTCCTATCTACATGCCCTGCTGGAACTTCATGCTCTCACAGATTAGGCTTCGTAGAGATGACTGAATCATGGGGGCTGATACGCACCCATATCTTAGTCCACTGGTAAGTGTATAGTTAACTAGGATTTAGAAGGTGAAGCCGCATTGGAGAAAGGGGGTCACAGAGAGAACAGCTTGCAAGGGTCTCCTTCCCTCTTCCCTTGAGACCTCTGTCTACTTCCCGGTGCTGTCTCATGAGCTCTTTCCCCTCTGCCACGTCACCCTGTCTTGGAGCCAGCAGCATATGGGCTGAAATCACCACAAACTGTGAGCCAAAATTAATCTTTCTTCCTTTAATTTTGAGTGCTAGGTATTGTGTCTCAGCCATGAGAAGGTAACTGAGGTGTTTATTTTTAATAAGATTATGACTCTTTTTATTATTGAATTGTGGGTGCTCTTTATATATCCTGAACATAAGGTTTTATTAAAATACAAAATGAAAATGTTTTTTCTCAGTCTCTGACTGGTTCATTTCATTAACAGCACATTTAAAAGACCTTATGATTTTAAATTTGATGGAGTCAAACTTCTCAATTTTGCCTTTTTCCAATTCATGTATTTTGTGTCCTAAGGATCTTTACCCATCCCAAATTCATGATGATTTTTTTCTGGAGGCTTTATAGTTTTAGTATTTACACTTAGGTTTATGATCCAGTTGGAATTAATTTTTGTGTATGACATGAGATAATGATTGACTTTCCTTTTTTTCCATATGAGCATCCAGCTGTTCCAGCTCCATTTGTTGGAAAAATTTTCCTTCTCCACAAAATCACCTTGGCATCTTTATTGGAAATCAATTGACCACATATACAACAGTCTATTTCTGGGTTCTTTCCTGTTTCATTGATCCACATGTCTATATTTATGCCAACATCACACTACCTTGGCTACTGGAGCTTCACAGTTAGTTTTATAATCAGGTAGTGTAAGCCCCCTGATATGTCCTCTTGCTAAACTGTTCTAGGTATTCTTGGTCCTTTGTATTTTATATAAAATTTAGAATAGCATCTTTAGAAGATATTTAGAAATGCAATAAATTTTACTGCATTGATTCTGCCAGGAAAAAAATAAGCTCAAACTAGATCCAGAGATGAAAACTCAGATGCGAGTTGGAGGTTGGTTAGTTCTGTGCAGTGATGGGGAAAATGGTCTATTACCGAGATGCAGTGTTGCTCTGCCAGTAAATGACTGTTCTACACAGACATGTGCTTCCCACGACCCTCCCACTCCTCAGATCTCTGATTTGTTTTGTTTGGGAGAGGACCATTTTCCAGACACACATCATGATTTTAAATTGTTAACTGTAGGGCCGAGCAACCTCTGAGTCCTGCCCCCACCTTTCTACTGTCTTTTACTGAAGTCTGGCTCACAGCCTGGGGTTGCCAGTTGGAGCCCTCTCTGCTCTGGCTGAGGTGGCCCGGGCCACACACTGGCGCTCACAGGACCATACGGTGATAATGAAACACAGTGATGAATGTGGAGATTGGGAAGAGGACAGATCTCTTTGCCACTGTCAGAGACTGTTATTAATAGCACCCTTCAGAAGGCTTGCGAGGTGTGTGGGTGCACGAGACTGGAGCTGTCTTCCTGACTCCGAGAGTCTAGTCACTCATGTGAAAAGGGCACTTTGCTTTTTGCTGGGCATCAGGTGGAATTTCATTTGACTTTTTGTTTGTTTGGTTGGTTTGGTTTGGGTTTTGTTTTGTTTTTGTGGTATTGGGGACCGAACCCTTGTGCTTCAAAGATTGGTGCAGCACCACTTGAGCTAAATCTGTGGCCCTGGACTTGCGCTTGTTGATACTAGGAGACCACTTTGGGGTGAACAAGAGAACAGGGCCTGGATTAGGAATTGCCAATGCGCATGTCATTCTTGACCCAAATTTTGAAGGATAATCACATTGTATCATCCTCTGCCCTGGGCTGTTCCGAGCCCAGAGTCCACACTAACCCAGCTCGGTGCCGTGGCATCATCGGAGGAGCCCTAATGTTTCTCCTTCTCCAGAATGCCGAGCAACACTGCTTCTGAGTCACGAGGCGACGTCGTGGGGAGACCGCGGTCCCCTCACTCGTGTAGAACCAGCGCCATACTAGGCCTGGCCTCTGGCCCTGAGTCCACCTCAGCACCTACACAACAGGAAAGTCGTGCCAGCCATGCCACTCACAAGGCCTTCCCGAGAGCCTGCCGACCCAGCTCCCTGGACACTGGCATGTCAAGCCTGTACCGAGGGCAGCATCCGTCCCGGGGCACAGCACAGCCGACAGCCCCTGGAGCTGGAGAGTCACCACCCCTAGAAAAGGGCAGCGTCTCCATCTGCGTCTTCCTGGGAATGTCGCCTCCCCAGGGCATGGCCATGCTGTCTGTGCTGCAGGAAGTGCTATAGCCACCAGAGTTGTCCCAGCCTCCGTGGCCCACGAATTAGTCAAAGGACAAGGCAAAAGGGCCTTCATGTTTTGTTTTACTTTTTTTTAGCGGCTCTAGGGGTATTTTTTGAGGGGATTCTCTCAGCCGTGGGCCTTAACTCATTATGATATCGTGAAATAACAAAGGGCTGCTCAGGAGAGGCGGGGTACCTAACTCAGAACAGAGTTCCTTAAGCGGAAGAGGATCCCAGCACGATAACACACTTTCAGCTTCAAAAAGTGTCAGAAGGGATTCAATTTGTAAAACTAATCAGACTTCAAATAATGATAACAAAACAGTGTGAGCAGTTTTTCCTTTTACCCCATCCTTCGCTGAATGAAATTAAGAACGCCTCATCGCCACTCCGTGTGCAAGATAAAGCACCGTTCCATATGAAAGCGGCTCGTGTTTTCAAAGCCTGAAGCCACCTTACATTAATGTTTGAATTATGTCTGAGCTCCACAATGAAGCCAATGGCACATCAGTAAGCCAAGCGTGCGCCTGAGAGCCAGCGGCGGGCGGGGGTCCCCCATTTTATTCTCAGTCCCCTCTTCACAGGACACAAACCACATCCCACATCCAGAGCTGACTTTGTCCCAGACAGAGAGGAGATGCAGGGACCCACAGAGCCACCGACTTTTAGAAGTAGCAGGAGAGAAAATAAAATGGAAAAGCCCCGACAGGCAGCGACTTTTGGAACAAACGAGAGGATTTTATTAACAAGGAGATTTAGCCCAATCCAAGCAGAAGCAGAAAGACACTGCTACTTACTGAGGGGCTAAGAAACTGCAGCAGATTGATGAGAACATGAAAAGGAAGGAAGGAAGAGGAGAGGGAGGAGTGGGAACCACCACGATCATGTTTCCACCGCTGAAGAAGAGCCTTTGCTGCAGCTGGAGCTGCCGCTAACGCGTCCTGACAAGACTCGGAGGCATCAGCAACACTTCCCTGGATCTTGACGGGGAAGACCTGGGTGCGGTCACCGTGTCCATGCTGTATAGCAGGCTGTGAGGGCCAGGCCGACGGCCGATCTCCTCAAGAACGCAGGAACCGGGAAATGCACCCATATGAGGTTGAGGTGGGATAAGGAGCCTTGTCGGGACCAGATTAGGAAAGACAGAGCCAATAGCTTAGCAGCCAAGGCCAAGAAGAAGGTTGCAAAATAGAGTATCCCGCCCCCCAATCTAGACCTCGTACCATCCCGTACATTACTTAGAAAGGACAGTTTACTATGAAACAGAGTCACCCTGATTTAGGGAGCTGAAATAAAGCCTCGGGCCACCATACCCGGCAGTGGCGCTGGACATGGGCAGAGGGCTCAGGAACACAGCACGGGGAAGCCAAGGGGACGGAAGGGGACAGCAGCGGACCCCGGTCGCCCCAGGGGCCTGGCAGGCCACGGGTGGGAAGAGGGCCAGAACATCACAGGCAGGTCCTGCCGGCCCTTTGTGCCTACGAGGGGAAGCAGGGAGGTGAAAGAGGGCAGAGCAAGGACGGTGGGTGGCCCGGGTCAGGGCGCTCCCGCGGGCGGCCCAGCCTGCACAGGAGAGCTGTTCCTTCCGGCCACCGCGCAGGCTCGCGTCGCTGCCAGCCTGAGAATTGTATCTGGAGAAAGACCGCGACCCGAAGGAGGAGTCAGCACCAACACTCAGCAGATTACGAGGGCGCAGCAAACTGGGCAGCAGCAGCCACTGCTGTCCGAGGACCAGGGTGGGGGCTCGGGAGCCAGGCTCTCCCGCACGTGGGTTCCGCTTCGGAGCCTCCGCCGGCGGAATACTCAGGATCCCTGCGTCTCAGCCGGGCAGCCGCCCCGGGGAGCCTCCCGAAGGGACTTGCGGTCCCCCAGGCCTGGAAACGAGGCGCTGGGCGAGGAAAGGCGTCTCCAGCGGTGTTGCTGGTAGCTGCACTCCGTGCTGCTCTGCCAAGATGGTCCAGAGCGGTGGGACAGGGATGGGAAGATAGGACCCGAAAGAGGACGGGACCCCTTGAACCTGGAGAAGACTGGTTGGCGGTGGAGTCCGTTTGTGTGGCATTCGACTGTCCTCCACCTGGCAGGTTTTCCTCTGGGAAACGCAACGGGATATGAAGGGACTCACACGCGATGGTCTGTGACCAGCCGAGACTCCTGGGGGGCAGACATGGGGACAGGGTCAGACAGTGTCCTTTGGTTGCAGCCAGCGCGCATCAGGGAAGAAGACAGGCAGACAGTAAAATAAAAGAAGAAAAAGAAAATGGGATTTATCGAGACAAGGCCTGTCTCAGAGAAGCAAAGACAGGGATGGGAAAGGGGGTGGAGCGAAGGACAGAACCCAAATGAGCCCACAAACCGCCGGGGTGGGGTGAGCTCAGGGGCCGCTCCCGACAGCACAGCACCCCGGGAACTTCCACTCCGGGAACTCGGAGTCTGGGAAGGGGCTTTGACCCCTCAGCCATGGGCAGAAGCCGTGAGCAGCCGTGGGCTGCAGTGGGGGGTCCCCAAAAGGCAGCCTGGCCCACGCACAGCCGCGCGGGGAGATGAGTGAGCACAGACACACGCACGTGCCCATGCACGCACACGGATGTACACACATGCACGCACACACACGCCCCTGCGTAGGCAGCCCTCCGAGTTGAGGGCGTAGCAGCCAGTGTCAGGGGTGTCAGCGCTTGAACCCTGACCCCTGCGAGCCAGTGGAGAGCCGCTGCACCTCAGGACCATTGCTCCTGCATCTATAAAGCGAGGGCAGCCCCTCTACTCAAAGCTGCTGGGAGGACTAGATAAACAGTGCGCGTGAAGTTTCAGCACAGTGCCCGGCGCCCAGTAAGTGCCCAGTCGGGCACCCAGTGTTCATTGTGTAGTTTCCACACGTACTTTTTGAACTTCACCCACAAGCACCACCACCTCACCTTCTCTCAAAAGGAAACGGCCCCAGGTCGTTTCCAGTGACTGCATCCAACTTTCAGCCCAAGATCTCTGGGTCACCGTGGCTCCCCCCACCTCAGTGCGCTCCAGGCTGCAGCCTAGGTGGTGAATTTACCCACCACCAGCGCGGCCTGCTGAGCGAGGGGACAAGGGAAGAGCTTCAAGATCATCTGGGTCACAAAGCGAGGAGACAGAGTCACGTCCCCTGATGCCCACACTTGCTCTGGTGCACAGAGGCAGATGCCAGGCTCCGGAGCTGGAGGTAGAAGGGAGTATGTGAGGAGCAGAAGGTCGGGCTCAGTGGGCACATCTCTACGTACGCCCACCACTGCTGGCCCCATGTTGGCCTCCCCAGCCAAGCCTCACACAGGGGCTGGAGTCCCCTGGTTTTGGAGGGTGCAGCGTGGCCAGCTGGCCATCTGGGAGACACTTGTCCACTACAGCTAGTACGTGGACCCGGATGGCGCAACCCCGAAAAAGTTAAAGTAAGTGAAGCCCGGCCAGGGCAGTCTTTCCCCGGGTAGGGTTCCCTTTATACAAACCAGCTGGAAGCCAAGGCGTGAAACCAAAGGCCAGGAATGAAAATGGTACGGAAAAATAAAATAATGCCTGCTTCTGCTTCCTAGGGCAGGGGCTAGGGAGTTCGAAGCAGAAAGGGAAAGAGCCCAAGACCGCCAAGACGCTCTCTGCCCTCCGAGGCCCAGGCCAGTAGTCGCAGGAAGCAGGCGCGGGGTAGGAGGACCCAGCCCCCCTCACCCAGCTGTGCCACCGGGCTCCACGCCGGTCCGGAGAAGTCCAGACGGCCGCTTCTGGACGGCCGGTGTCCTTTGTCACTGACTGACGCGGCAGTGAGGTGCCTTTGGGAGAGAGTGTGGCCAGACCCAGACGGCTTGTTAGAAACACAGTGTGTCTGCGGCGGCGAACCAGCCATGGCCACGCGGAGAGGCCGCGAGTTCCCTGGCGCGTCTGAGCCCCCCCGGCTCTCGGAGATGAATTTTAGACTTCATCTTGGCTAAAGAAACCAGCCATCTGTCCAGCTTCTGGGGCAATTAGGGAACAAAGGAGAACTTGAAAGGCAGAAAATGAAACAAAGAGGAGAAAGGACACCAAGGGGGGGCGTCTAACGCTTTGGAGGCGTCCGAAGGAGGAGGCCGGAGGTGCCCCGGGAGCGGCAGCGGACTCGCTGACTAGAGCGGCACAGGGCGGAGCACCGCGCTGCTCTCACCCCGATCTGCTTCAGGACTCGCTGAAGTCCGGGGAGGGGTCGGGAGCCGCCTGGGGACCCTTTTCACCAGCAGCAGAGAAGAAGGAGCAAACGACGGCCACAGTCTGGCACAAGCGTGTCTTCCTGACACACCGGAAAGGAAGGAGGAGGCCGGATTTTCTGTGCTCCTGAAGCCTCCGGTATTAGTCCACTCACATCTCCTTCCACTCAGGACGGGCTCTCTGGCCTGAAAGACGGGCTGCCCACAAACAAGGTCTGTCTGCACTCGCGTCTCGGCCAGTCCAGTGCACCCTATAAAATGGAGACCCATCCTAAGATGAAGACATGCAAAGAAACAGACAGGACGAGAGACATCACAGGCCGCACGGCAAGCTGAGGACAGTCAGTCCAGCTCTTCTCACTCAGGACCCAGAAAGCAGCAGGCAGGAGGAGTATTTCTGAGAGGGCTGACGGGCTACAGTTCAACACGTGTTGTTACGGCTTAGAACTGGAATGCACCCGAAGACCCCAGTGTGCAGAGCTGG